>CAUYSK010045893.1:0-95498 GCA_963575035.1 Avahi laniger
CCTTGGGAATCAGCCTCAGTTGCTTTTGTTGGTTGGCATCCATCAATGTGGCCTACAAAGGGAATTGTCACTGCTATGGTCCAGGCTGGATTGATGATTTTATTGCACAGTGTCTGGAACATAGTAGATGTTCAACCTGAATAAGTTACCCTGGATCATCTAGGTGCAGCCCTAAGGGACATGGGTTTGGCTGCAGGTTGCTATCAAGAATATTATATGTCCTCTGTTGTGATTGCCTCAAGCAGGTCTGCCCTGGAATGACATTTCCTTCCATGAGACATTCATTTCTATTTGCAGGAACTTTTCACTCTCTCTGTCTGTTACTGCTCAAAGGTCACCTGAAATGCAGAGCTTTTATTAGCTGCAGTGAAAGGATGTACTTTTCCCTGAATGCTCTCGGCCAAGAGCCTTTCCCATTCTCTTATTAGCAAGGGAAAGGATTCTCTCTTCACTTGCCTAGCCCTGTGGCACGCTCTCTCTCTTTCTGTCTCCCACCTTCCTCCCTCACACTTAATAATCCTCCCACTGTGCTCTGTCTTTTTCTCGAAGGAAAATGATGGAAAGATCTATTTTTCTGCAAGTTTATTTTTCTTTTTTGAGGGGAAGGGGATAACCAATTTACAGATGGGAATATAAACTCAAAAAGGATTTCCCCCATTGCTAAAATCATGACTGCCATCCTTCTCTCTGCATAGTACTAGTAAATTATCTCAGGGTATGTGTGAGGGGTTGTGCTTAACCACTTCCTTTCCTCTGTCATATGGATGGCACAAGCAAGGAATGATTATGATAACACATAGAAGTGGAGGCAATGGAACAAGCCTTATATTTGGCTTTCACTCTGCAAGCCAGAGATTCTAACTGAAAAGAGGTGGCACCGTTGCTGACGTGAAGCTCTTAGGATAAGAAATGTTCAACTTCTGGTCGGCTCCTCATTCATGGCCAAAGAGCATGAGAAGCATATTTTTTTGAGAATTTGAAAACGTCCCAAGCTATAAATGACACTCATTTGCATTTCTTTTCAGAAGAGGAGGTGGACCATGGGGGAAGCCTCTGTTGACGAGGATTAAACTCACAAAACAGGATGAGTTCATGTAATTCTTAGAGTTGTGCCAACATAACCAGCTACTAATATGGAGTGTCACAGGCACCAGCTTGCCAGTGGGCTTAGGAACCTTCTGGTCTGCATTCAGCTGGCATTGGCTAATTACCTGCAAGGCCATTCATGCTGTCAGGATCATTTTATTGCATGTTTAACAAAAAAAAAAAAAAAAAAAGGAATGCAAAGAAAAAATAATTCTGATTTTGAAAAAAAAAATCATTGTTTCTTCTACCTTCTTCTAAGCAATGGATGTTATATTTAGAATTCATACCTAGTGCAGTAGATTGAATGTGTGGTCCTAAAATTCATACATTGAAATCCTAGCCCTCAATGTGATGGTATTAGGAGGTGAGTCCTTTGTTAGGTGATTAAGTCTTGGACACAGAGCCTCATAGATGGGATTAGTGCCCTTATAAAAAAGACCTTGGAGAGCTCCCACTCCCCGTTTGCCATGTGAGAACCCTGGGGAAAGATGCAGGGGACCTGCTCCAGACACCAAATCTGCTTTCATTTTGATCCTGGACTTTCTAGCCTCTAGAACTGTGAGAAATAAATTTCTATGTTTATAAGCCACACACAGTATGGTACTTTGTTATAGTAGCCCCGAACAGACTAATACACCTGGGTTACAGCAACTCACTCATATTAGTGATTTCTCTGAGCATGTCTATTAGAGAAGAAATTTCAAAATCTATAAAGTGGATTTGGGGAGTGATGGCATAATATTCAAAGACAGAAGCAGGGTTTCAAATGATGAAGTCATGAGCTGAAAACCAAGGTGAGATACAACATAGCTGCACATCAAGTCCCTCAATTATCTAAGTTCTGAGTGTCGTAGGCATGACTTAATTGTTACTCTTGTGAAAAACACCAAGGAGAATGGAGTCGACTGTAAGGCCATTATGAGTCAGTTGTCTAATGTGGGACTAGACTGTAAGTTCCTTGGGGTTAAAAATCACATCATCTTTGAGTTATCACCAATACTGAGCATAGTTTCTGAAAAATATCAGAATGAATACATGTTTTTGGAAAGTGGAATGTGATTGCTAAAACCACAATGAGATCTGAGAGGGATAGAGCAAGAAGTCTGAACCAATGAGAGAAACACTGGCAAAAAGCAGACACGAGGAATGCGATGAGGGTGCAAAGTATGCGGAAACCACGTTACGGAATAAACAAAGAAATTGGGGCTTGCTTTTCTTGGCAACGTAAAGCTTTAACAAGGGGAAGCTCCATGACAGTTGTATTTAATGTTTTGAAGAGAATAAGTTTGTTTAATTATCTCCAGAGAATAAATTATTTTCATCAGAGAGGCAAATTTTACCTAAATATGGGAAAGGGTTTTAAACCATGTATGGCAGAAGCTATCAGTTGTCCTCCAATATCCATTTTATCTTTTTTTCATTGTAGTAGAATCTTTGATTTTTTTTTGATAAGCCTAGAATAAAAGCTATCTTTTATCCACATGTGACTAGAATATGACTGAGTTCTGGTCAACTGGAATTGAGCAGGAATGATACGTGCAACTTCTGGTTGGACTCTCCAAAGGAAGGGGTGTACCTCCCCCTTCCTCCTTTCCTCTTTTTGCCCAGTGGGAATGTAGACTCACATGACAACTGGAACTGGGACAGCCACCTTGGACCACGAGATGGAAGCTGCATTTTGAAGACAGCAGAGCAAAAGATAGACATAACCAGGATCTCTAATGAATGTAGAGCTGCTATATCAAACTTGAGCTACCTACCCAGGAAAATCAACCACTATATAGTTAAAACCACTGTTATTTCAGGTCTCTCTCCAATAGTGGAAGAACCAATACTTTAACTGCCTACTCTTTCCAACAAGTGATTTGGAAGATAGTGACCCCCTATTAGCAGATGTTCAAACAAAAGTACCACGAAGGAAAGTTTCTCATTGAATAGGTGATCAGACAAGATATCCTACATGATTCCTCTCATTTTAAATATGGGGCATTTGAATGGTATTGGAATAGTTTATGTCAGCCCAACATGTCTTATGTGAAGACTAGATAAAGGAAATGGGGGTATTTATCTCTGAGAAAGATAAGCTTTGTGGGATTGGGTTGGTGGCATGTGGGAGCTATCACCATGTAACTGTTAGGATGTGAGGTCCAAGAAACAAATTCTTCTGGCCTCCAGAAAACAGAATTTGGATCAGTGGGCAGAACCTTCAGAATTATAGTTGGAACCATAACTTCATGGGCAGGTTTCTTTCCATCTAGCATGAATATCAACCAAGTTTTGGACTTTTTACATTAGATTTTATTTTGTTGGTTTGAATTACAATTACAGCATTCCTTTGGAATCATAGTGATGATATATAATCCAGCAAAGTTTTACCAGAATCCAGACATGGCCCATTCTTTCTACTTATTAAGGCTAAGAATGAATGAAGTGGTATTTTTGGAGGGAAATTCCAGCATTGCCATTAGTTAGTCTTGTATGTATAATCTTCATCTCTTCTGTTGATGGCTCTGATACAGGGTTTTATGAGTATCTCTGTGGGTTTAGTAGGTGTCACACTCTGGAAAATCTGAAGAAAATTCTGATCATATCTTAGTCATGTATCTTTTAAGCATGACATATGAAGAATTATGGTAATAAGCTTTGTCAACCAAATTAAAAAAAAAATCTAACATTAACACAGTGATTGGAACCAGCAGATCCCCATTTCTGTCTTCATGGCCATGTCTCTGGTCTGAGTGTTGGGCTTAGACTGTGGGAAAACCTTCCTGTTGAGTACCCTTTTATTGTTATCAGTTTCCTGGAGCCTGTGATGGGGTGGATTTTCCCCTCCCTGCTCTAGGGTTCTGTAAACCATGCAGTTTGCTGGCATGATTCTTCAGTTTTCACAGACGTACATATTGTTAGGGCAACCTTCTGGAATAATTCAAGGATGGCGAATCTGGATGTCTGTTTCACTCTCGCCATTGACTTTCCCTACCCATTGTAACCCTATTTCGGTGTCTCTTTGGGATCACTTCTGGTTCTTTTGCAAGCTGCTTCTTTTACAATCCACCCTTTTGTTCAATTATGCATTCATTCAATACATATTTACTGAGCACCTACTTCTAATTCACATGTTCTGCCATGCACTTGGCCTACAGATATGAATATGACTCACTTACTTATTCAAAAAATGCTTATACTGCTTGGCAGCATGTATACAATAGTAAGCAAGATAGATTCTCAAAGACCTTTAAGCTAGTGAGGAAGTTTTAACCCAAGGGAGAAACACATACTCATCAGTAAATAGTAGTCAGCATTTATGGAAAGGTTACTTAGTCCCAGTTACTGCTATAAGTGCTTTATATGCATTGTTTCATGTAATGATCACACAAACCAACCAGGCAGGTCGTTTTCATGTCCTTGTTTTATAGAAGAAGGAACTAAGGAACAAAAAGATAAGTAAGGTGCCCAAGTTCACAAAACTATTAAATGATGGAATGAATTGAATTGATTCTAGACCCTGCATTATCAACCAGGGGTGGAGGTGGGAACAGACAGTCCATGTGGGAAAGAGTGTTTTATCACTGAAATTGTTTAGAATTGTAGGTACATAAACTCTTAGTCTATTTTTAATTGTTTTTACATTTTCCATACATAATGTACCCCTTATTGCCTGTACCCAAGGAGGACAACTCCTGCCACCCCGCTGGGGGCTTCCCTGCTCCTGCTTCCCCACATCACTGTGACATGTGGGGGAGAAATGTACAAGCACAGTGGGTCCTTTTACATTGGGTGCCTGAGTGAAATTAATTAACACAGAAGGTTAGAAGCTGGAGGAGTTAAGCTAAACCTGAAATGATCAGTAGAATTTTGCTAAGCCAAGTGGGTGAGAGGTCAGGGGTTCAGGAAAGGGCAACTGAGGCAGAAGGAACTGCTTGGGCAAAGGCGTGGAGACAAAAACAACACGTACAGAGACTGACAAATAGTTTGGTGTTACAGGATCCAAAAGTCAGAGACACTGGGGTGGGCAGTGCAAAGGCAATTTATGTAACCAAAGCATTTGTACCCCTGTAATACTCCAAAATTAAAAAAAAAAAAGTCAGAGACTTTTTGGTAGAAAGCAAGCAGGGGCCAGACTGCTGTTAGGCACACACAGTGGACTAAGAAGGTCGAACTCCTTCCTGAGTGCAGTGGGATCACTGAGAGTCTTTAAACAGGGGTGACATGATCAAATTGAAGTTTTAGCAAAACACACTGAAGGATGGATTGGAGGGAGACAAGACTGGAGACAGAGACCTTCCTTTTCCAACCGTGTCTGAATCCCACACCTCTCCAGAAAGCCTCCTATACCATCATCATGGAGCAGCTAAGATGGGAAAGTCAGAAATTATTTGGATAGCAGATTGACTGTTTTCAAAAACACAACAGCACTGGCCAAGGAGCTTTTGCTCAGAGCATGTGACCCGGGATAGCCATAATCTGGGGAAGGATGTGCATCTGAATAAAAGCATCTCTGTGAACTAACTGTGTCAGCTTCTCACTCCAGCCGGTAACAAATTACTCCATCTCTGGCAGAGGTGCTGCTTGCTGACTATTTCATGTGGTAACACTGGATTTGCAACATGAAACACTAGTGTTAGCGAAGGATATAGCTAGCAATTTGAAATTGGTACACACAGCAGTCAATCTATTGCTCCCTGTCCCATTGTCCCCCAAAGTAGGCTTGCCATTAAACACAGTGTGAGGTCCCGCCCAGTGGGGATGCTGCTGCCCACAGCCAGCCTCATGCCCTCCACCTGCTCCCCTTGCCTCTCTCTGTCTCTCCTCTCTCTCCTCTCTGTCTCTCTCTTGCAGACACAGGAGAAATAGTACAAACTGGCATTTGGATGCCACTTTTGAGTCATTTTTTTCATTGGACCTCCTGCCTTCTCATCTCTTCAGAGTACCTAGGAGGGAAGGAAAGAAGATAAGGAGAGAGAAGGGAGGTAGGCAGGACAGCAGTAAAGGAAAATGTATTTTCTTTACCCAAAAGGGCAGTTTATTGGCTTGACTGAGGACCAGTGAGGAAGAAACAGAGAAGTCAGCTAAATTCATGTCAACAAGCAATTACAGAACCCCTACGCTGGGCTCTGAGGACCCAAAGATGATTAAGACAGGCCTCTGTCCTCAAGTTGCCCCAGTGTGGTCGTGGAGATGTATGCGCCATGCACAGTGACAGAGGCATCTGATTAGTACAGAAGCAGCTCCAAGGAGGGACTGAATCTTCGCAGGGTTGTAGAAGAGAGAGAGGATATTAAAGAGGGATAAACTTGGCTGGGAAGCTTTCCAGACATACACAAGGGAGGAGAAAACCTGATTACAGAGACCATCCTGAACAGAGATACGGAGGTAGGAAACAGCTTTGCATAATCCCAGGACTGGAAGTTGTCCAATGGCAGGAGCAGAAATTGGGAGGGGTGAGGAGGAAGCAGCATGAGATGAGACCAAGAGGTGGTCCCATGGCAGAGCAGAGGGCCATGGAACATGCTTTCTCCTAAGAAAAAAAGGGAGCTAATAAAGGATTTTCAAGTGAGGATGCCAGAGATGAGATCAATGTATCCAAACGTTCTGTCTGTGGCAGTGTGGGGGCTGGGTTGCAGAAGGAAAGGACCGAAGATAGGAAGATAAGAGGCTGCCTCTGGAAAA
Organism: Avahi laniger; assembly: GCA_963575035.1. Lineage (NCBI taxonomy): Eukaryota > Metazoa > Chordata > Mammalia > Primates > Indriidae > Avahi > Avahi laniger. The sequence continues at coordinate 6,757 of CAUYSK010045893.1, forward strand.
CATGATGACCCTGAACTTCAGTGTTTTTAGTGGAGACGGATGAGAGGGCTGGGCTTAAGGAGTAGATACTTGATGACCGTCATGGGTAATGATATTAACAGCTGTCAATCCTCCACTTCCTAAGGTCCGAATGTTTGTTTCCCCTCAAAATTCGTATGTTAAAACCTAATCCCCAGTGCAATAATATTAAGAGACGGGGTCTTCAATAAATGATTAGATTATAAGGACAAAGCCCTTATAAATGGGATTAGTTCTCTTATAAAACAGGCCCAAGGAAGCTCATTTGCCCTTTCTGCCATGTGAGGACGTGGCTAGAAGGTACCATTTACGAAGCTCACCAGACACTGCATCTGCCAGCTCCCCATCTCAGACTTCTCAGCCTGCAGAACTGTAAGCAATAAATTTCTGGTGTTTGTATGTTACCCAGTCTAAGGTATTTTGTGACAGCAACTGGAACAGACTAAGACTGATACACCTCTGTTTTACAAATTACAAAGATTAGATGCGTCCTATGTTTTTCTGTCTTCCATTTACTTTTTTGTATAAGGTAGTGGCTCTAGCATTGTGGTTAATTCTACCAACTCTAGGGGCCACACAACCTGAATGCAAATCTCAGCTCCACTGCTTACTGCCTGTGGGTCCTTTGCATAAGGAATGTAACTTCTTATTGCTTTATTCACAAAATGGAGACACATATAACAATGTTATCCATTTCATTGGATTATTACGTGTATAAAGAAAAGCAAAATTGTGAAGTGGTTTCATCTGTAGTTGCTACAGACCAATTTCTTGAGTTTGTTTTTCTGCTTCACCATCTTCTACCTGTGTGACTTTGAGCAAGTCATTTAACTTTTATGAGAGGTTTTAGGCAATAAGTTCTTACATGAATGACTAAATATCCTATCTTTGCAATATTTTCCGACTGTCATCTTTGAATGAACCGCTATAGTTTCAGATACTGAGCAGAAGAATCTATTATTACAATTATAATAATTGCCTTCATTTGCATATTACTTTACAGTTTTCAGAATACTTTAATAATATCCTCATTGTCACTGGCCCATCCTTCTGAGTTTTTCTGTGAAGTCATGAATATATTAGTGGTTACTCAAATATTTCAGTAGCTAGAATTGACAAATTGATGATCTTGCACCTCCTTGCTGAAAGCATATGTTATAGAGACAGCTACTATGCAGCAGAAATTACTTGGAATGAAGAGTTGGAAGACCTGGGTTTAAATTTCAGTCCTGTCATTTATCAGTCCCGTGGCTTGCTAAATTGCTTAAAATCTGTGAGCCTGTAGAGTTTCATGTATAAGCATCCTATATGAAAGCGTATATACAGGGGGATCGAGTGGGGCTTTGGAGGGCTGGGAGAATCCAGAGAAAAGGAAAAGAAGGGAAGGTTTTCTAGAAAAGAAAAATGCCCTATCGGATTCAAGTTGCCCTCCATAAATCCAATTCGGGGACTAGAAAGACTCAGATGTTGGCCACTTCCAGTTATTTTTTAATCTAACAGGGACTCAGGAAGCCTTCTCCAAAGCAGTTTCCGACAACGCTTCCTCTTTTCCCTCTTTCTGGGTACAAAGGAATCTAGTGAAAGCAAGTTAATTTTGGAGTTATTGAATCTGAGTTCAAATTCCAGCTCTGCAGCATTCTAATTATGTGATCTTGAGTAAGTTAATTAACCTCAGGGGCTCCAGCTTCTCCACGTGCAATAACGTTGCTGAGAGACTTCATAAGAAAATGAATGTGGGCCTCCCAGCACAGATCCTGGTGTGTAGCACAGGCTCAATGTTCCTTTTGTTCTGAATTTCCTTTTTTTTCTCCTTCCATCAGTTGGTCTTTCCTCCTTCCCTCCCTCCCTCCTGCTGGCTCCCCTGACCCTCTGCTCCTTTGACTAAGTGGATTCAGTTTTGGAGACAGAGTGGCTTATGGTTCATTTCAGGACACAGATATTTTGAGCTGTTTGTTTTCCAGCTTACAGTTATGTTTTCCAATTCAGGTTACGTTTCCTGCTGGAAAACTGGGCCCTCACAAGAGCTTTTGGCAGCCACAGACTGATTTGGTTGAGAACCATCCCTTCCTTGGCAGGCAGTTGAGGAGAGCCACTCTGTGTGTGCGGGCGGTAATTCACACTTCTTCTCTGAGGTTGGACTGTTCCCCAAAGTCACTACCCACACATCTCCATCTCCCCTGAGATAGAGACACTCTTTTCCCGTGTAATGGTTATACGCTTCCTTAAAAGTAGAATGCAGAAACACTGACATAGATAAAGCTTAACTTTGCTCATATGCTTTGTCAGAAGCTGGGTATGGACTACTGAGTTTTTAAGACTCTGTAAATGGGATGGATGGGAGAAAGGCTTCAGCCATTCGTGTAATTCTGTGGAAATTGGTCCTAACCTACTGGAACATTCCTTGGTTCCTAGGCCTTGCCTCTTGTTAATCTCTGATGGCTTTGATACTGGACCCATCTGAAACTTGGATGTTCATACTCAGTACTGCCTATACTTTATATCCCTCCTCATCTCATCTCTTGATCCCAATTGCCATCCCTTGCCATCCTACCCAGAAGCTTGCTAGTATTTTATTTTGTTTTTTTCACTCTTTAAATTTTGCCTTTAATAACGTTTCCATATCAAGCCTAACTTAACATGTCTGAAAACAAACACAGTAACTGTACCCTCACTTCTTACTCCTTAGTTCAGGGAAGATCATCCTTAGCTCAGTAGTACAAGCTGAAAACTTGGGGATCATTTCAGATTCTTCCACATTCTTCTCTGTCCTCTGTCTTCAGTCAGGCACTTAGAACTAGCTAGCTCCTAAATCTCCTTGAACACTTTTTTTTTCCTATTCTCAACTTCCCAATTCTACTACTCTAGTGTAGACTTTATCATTGTGATGCTCAGATAGCTGGTAAAGCATTATTTCTGAGTGTGTCTGTGAAGGTGTTTCCAGAAGGGATTGGTATTCGAATCAGTAGACTGAGTAAAGAAGATCTGCCCTCACCCGGTGTGGGTGGGTGTTGTCCAATTGCTTGAGGGCCTTAATAGAAGAAAATGGTGGAAGAAGGGCTAATTCATTCTCTCTCTGTCTCTCTAACTTGAGCTGGATCATCCATATTCCCCTGTCCTTGGACATTGGAGCTCTGGTTTTTAGGTCTTTAATCTTCGACTGGGAGTTGTACCATCAGCTGCCCTGGTTCTCCACTCTGCAGCTAGCATATTGTGGGACTTCTAGGCCCCCATAATCATGCAAGCCAATTCCCGTAATAAATCACCTCTTACATATCTTTCTATATCCTATTGGTTTTGTTTCTCTAGAGAACCCTGACTAATACATGCCCCCCCCCACTTTTTTCTTATTTGCACAGTTTCTGATCTAGTGTATTTGTAACTCAGATCTGATTATATATGTCCATTGCTTAAAATCTCTGTCACTTGTTCTTTTACCATTAATCATAGGATTAAGTTGAAATGTAGGAAATGAGTTCACCCTCTACCTCTTCCTATCTTGTACTGTGGCTTCAATATTCTGAATCCCTGAAAATCCTGAATGACGTTATGACTCCTGAATCTTTGATCCTGTGACTTCTTCCACCTGCAAAGTCCACCACCACATATTCTGCCTTGTTCATTTATTCACTCATTCAAGAAATTATTACCAGTTCTAAAACCTAGTGCAAAGAATTCTTCTGTTTAAAATAGAGTTTGAAAACGCTAGACTCAGTAATCCCTAAAGTACTTTCTGGCTTGAAAATCCATGATTCTGCAAAATCTTGCATTTCACATTCAGAGTTACCTGTTTTCTTTCATCTCTCCACCCCTTTTTTTTGGATGTCAGAAAAATATCTGCTTTAGACACTGTGATATAGGCTGACAATGCCCTTTAAAAGAAGTCATAAATTGGAGATCAAATCCACAGAAGTATCACCAGCACTGTTTGTAGAAATGAGACCCAGAGTAGAAATGGTGAGAAAAAAAAAAATGCCCCAATTTTAGTAGAAACAAAATGTGAGCTCAGAGATCTCATGGGACTTGACATTTCCATCAATCATGGCCAGCAAGCATGGAAGGGGAATGACATGGTTTAATGCAAATCCTCTGGATCTAGTTAACCATTTGGAAATCATGAATAACAATCACCTTCTCCATTAAGACCCAATTCTTGTCACCAGCCATAATAAATACATATCATATTGTCAATGCATCAATGTTACAAGGTTCTTCAGGAACGATCCCCTGGGTTATACATGCATGTACAGGCTTGTGTGCACACACACAGAAGAACTTATTTGTATACCTCTTGTCCTCTAAAACACAAAATAAGGCTGAGTGAGAAATAGATGGAGAAGTTCTATTGCTCTTTTTGCCTCAATTTGTAGTACCCCATCCAAATAATGTCTTTAACCTTCCCACCAGCATCAGCCATGCCAGAGAGAGTTTAGACATCTAGGTCCTGCAAATTTCTGTCCCTTCTCATTTCATTACCATCGATGTTCCCCATGCCTTGCCATGCTCCCGCCTTTCCTAGGCTCCCGTAGCTCCCTCTCCCAATACCAGCTCTGCAGTCCTCCTTGTCCTAATATACAGTCTGGCTTCCCACCTTGTTGTCCTGGCATGCTCACTTGGACTCACTCACCCTTTGATTCAGTTTGTTCCCAAATGTTCTATGAAACTCATCTCTCCAATTTCCATATCAAGTCCCCTGCCTGGGGAATCTACCTCAGCAATGGCTGCTGGCTTTGCCATAGCCCAGCTGGGCCAGATATTAAACTACTGTCTCTTGGCTCCAAACCCATTATTCTGCACTCAGATTTGTGATGTTGGGGCTGAGGGCCTGTGCATTTCATTTCTGCTTTGCCACCTGTCTCCATGATAGGTTCTTTCAATAAGGGGCACTGGAGGGAGACTGCAAGACAGGAGGAGGAGGAAGGGACCTTCTCCTTCCTGTCTGCTTCGTATGGGCTTTTGATGGCTCACGCAGGCTCCCTTCTTTATCTTGCCGGCAGCAGTTTTTTCAAGTAGCCCTTAGCAGCCTTGTGACATTAAATAAGTCACATAGCACTCCCATTGGGTTTCATTCTCTTACGTATGAAAATGAAGAGAACAATACCACCGCCTTATCTGATCCTTGGGTTGCTACGGTCAAACTTGGTCAGACACATGAGAAGTCCCCATGAACTGTGAAGCCTGGACAGAATGAAACCATCCATCTAGAGACGAGCTGCCCTGGGGTATCACAAGTATGATGAGCTCAAAGTTTAGAAAGGACACTTTATACCTATGTAAGTGAGAATAAATATCTTTATAATAGACTTAAAAGAGCTAAGTTCTTCCAGGTTCTTGATTGGGGAAAATAAAAAGCAGGAACATATCTAATAAAGGTGATATAACAAAGAAAAAGACTGGACATTAGGGAGATGAAAGCCTGGGAATCAGGAAATTTGGGTTTATAGTAAGGTATTGGAAAGTCTTGTTCAGATATTCTATATTCTTACTGATTTTCTGACTGACTTTATCAATTACTGAGCGAGTGCATATCCAGCTATTTTTCCCCTTGTATTTTGAAGTCCTATGATTAGGTACACTCATATTTATAATCATCGTGTTTTGTCAATAAATTGACTCCTTTATAGAAGACGTGCATCTTTATTGCTGTTCAAGTTCTTTGTCTTGAGGTTTATTGTACCTGAATTAGCATAGTGATCTTAGCTTCCTTATGGTTGATGTTTGCATAATGTATTTTTTTCACTTTATAATTTCACTTTGTGTCTTAGTATTTAAAAATTGCTTTTCATACACAGCACATAGTTGGTCTTAATTTTTTCATACATTCTAAGAATTTCTGCCTTTTATTTGGGGATTGAATCCATTTTAAATAATGTGGTTATTGATATTATTGAATTAGATCTATCATGTGGCTGTTTGTTCTATTTTTTGTTCCTCTAATCTATATTTCCTGCCTTGTTCTGATACGATCAAACAAATTTTAATATTCAATTTTACTTCAACTATTGGCTTTTTGACCTCTTTTCATGTTTTTAACTAATTGTTCAGCTTTTAACTGATGATTACTATATGCACCTTTAATTTTTTACAGTTAAGTTTTTATTGCATCACATGATGTATAGGAAACTTGCAACAGTTTTCATTAATGTCACCTTCTTTTGTGTCATTATAAACATATTAAACATATATATATGCACATTATGCAATTTGCATATACTATAAATGCCACAACAAAATATTGCAGTTGTTTTTATTACAATTGTTTTCATTTAAACTGTCATCTCTTTTTGAAGAAAATGAAAAAGAAAAGGAAAACCTTCCTTTATATTTATGTCACATTTATTGTTATTAGCGCTACTCATTTCTTTGGTTGATCTGTCTGAATTCCTGTCTGGTATTTTTTCTTCTCAGCCGGAGAACTTCTTTCAGCATTTTTGCATAATAAGTCTCCTGACTACAAATCTTGTCAGTTTTTGTTCATCTGAAAATGTCTTTATTTTACCTTTATATATATATTTTTTTATTTCAGCATACTATGGGGGTACAGATTACCTTTATATTTTAAGAATAATTTTCCTGAATATAAAATTCTTGGTTGTCAGTCTTATTCTTTCATCATTTTACAAAATTCCTTTCATTGCATTGTGGCCTTCCTCTTTTCTGATGAGAAATCAATAACGCACATATAATTTTGCCTCTGTATGTAATGTGTCATTTTTTTCTGATTGCTTTTAAGATTTTTTTTTTGTCTTTGGATTCCAGAATTTAATATAATGCCATATGGTATTAATTATATTTATTCTGCTTGGGATTCATTGGACTTCTTGTCTTTGCAAATTGAACTTTTTCAAGTAATTTGGGAAATTTTTAGCCATTATGTTTTCAAATACATTTCTCTGCTTCATTCTTTCTTTGACTTCCTTTTGGAACTCCAATTATAAATCTATTAGGCTGCTTAATAATTGTCTCACAGGTCACTAAGGCCCTGTTCATTTTTATTTAAAACTTTTCCTTTCTGTTTTTTAGTTTGGGTTATTTCCACTCATCTATCTTTGAGTTCACTGTTTTTGTCTTCTGCCACTTTTAATGTTCTGTTTTGTGGTTTCAGTTCTAAAATTTGCATTTAGTTTTTTTATATAATTATTGTTTGTTTGCTGATATTTCCCATTCTTCATTCATTATATATTTTTTAGAATTTCTTGAACATACTGCCTTCTCTTTGTAGTATAAGTCACATGTTCTTGTTACTTTGCATGACTACTGTAATTTTTTATTTATATATAGTCATTATAAAAGATACATTATAGAGACTCTAGATTTTGTTATCTTCTTTTGAGGAATATTTGTTCTTGCAGATAATTAACTTGGATGGACTTGAACTCCAAAATCTATGCTTAGTTTTTTCAGTCTTCAGCTTCTGTGTTCTTCCTTGTTCAGCAGTTAATCCATGATTTTTGACAGAGTTTATTTGCATATTTTTGCACCTTCTTCCTCTTTAGTTCTTTTTTTTTTGGCCCAGGACTCCCCTCCCCAACTTTTCAGTGATTTTGCCAGCTCAGAACTCTATAGCCTGACACCCCAAGGTAGTAAGATTGACAATTTTCTACCATCCTGAGCTGCAGGAATTGGGAAACACCCTCAGGAAAAATTTGCTAACCCACAAATCTCATCAGTGCACTTCCTGTCTTAAAAGGATTGATCTCCCATCCAGTTCCTTCCTGCTCGTGATATTCTCCAATGCATTTTAAATACTTTGTACAGATTTAATTATTGTTATCTGTAGCAGAGTTAGTCTGGCCAAGCTATTTTGCCATTACTGGAAGCTGGAGCCTCCTTAAATTTATTTTGCCTTTCTTCTTGCTCAGTCCTTGGCAGCCTTTTAAAATCTTAACAACTTCTTTGAGAAGTCAGCTATAAATAAATGTAATATATAACATTGCATTGTGCTTTCAGTTTATGAGGAATTTTTATATATATTTTCTCTTTTAGACCTTGACTCAATCTAGTTAGATATTTTTACTATTCCCATTTTATAGATGAAGACACGGGAATTCAGAGACACAGCCTTGTCCAAATTCATGAATCTAGTGAAGGGAAGAATCATCCTTCGAACGCTGCTCTGCTGATCCTAAGCCTCCGTGCTTTTGTCACAGCACAGAGCTGTCTCCAGAGGACATTGCTTTATAGCTGAGGACTGGGTAGCTTTGATGACCTTCACATGGGAAATTCAAGGCTGGATGTGGGTGAATGGAGATAGGAAAGGACAAGTCTTCTCTGAGGGCTGGGCAGGCACCACTGAGCAAATTCTGCTAATTCTCACTGATCTTCAGCACATGGATTCCCAGAAGCTAGATAATTGTTTCCCCTGCCATAAATTGGTCCCTCCAAAGGCTGATGGGCCAATACTGATTAATGCAGTTTCCCCCAGAGCATCACTCTAGGGATCTTAACTGGAGATATAGACAGAGAAGACATAAAAATAAGATGGGCCTGGCATGAGATGAAGACCCTTGAGGACACTGTCCTGGCTACAGAGAAGGGCTCTGGAAGTATAGACAGACAAGAAGGCACAAAGCCCAGAGAATTTGGCAAGCTTGACATGTACCAGGCCTGGCTGAGCGCAGGTGTATGTGGTAGGAGGGTGAGAGACACCTAGGAGTCCCATGGTCATAATATGGGAGAAGTGGGCTCTAACCAAGACAGAACCCCCACAAAAGCAGGGTCTTGCCATAAAGCCTGGGCTAACATCCTTGAGGGGCCTGAGATCCTTGGCAGAACCAGGAGTGGGGCTTCCATTCAACTCATTGCTCAATGCCAGGCCTTATGCCAGGTGTGCATTTTTTTTCTTTTCATTTGATTAAGCAAGAGCATATTCAAATAACTGAGCCAACAAAGGGAAAGAGCATGCTTGGAGAAGAAACTTGGGGCGAGGTAGTTTCCCTAGTGGTCCTGGGGTACCATGTGAGGGCTAATATTGGAGCTTTATTACAAATGGATGAAAAGGCTGTGAAAGTTTCTATCCTAGGTATTCAATGACCATAGGTCACTGAAGCCAAGATCTGTGTCCATTTTAAATGATTTTCTTATTCTCTGGCCTCTCTGCATGTCCATGTCCCAAGAGTTGATTTTCTGGTCCTTCTGGGACACAGATAGCTAGAGAAAGCACAGGCCACTGTTCTGCTTGACAGTGACTTTCTGTGCAGAGCTGGATAGAAGCTTTCCTAAGCTGCCAGTCTGACTTAGAGGGAGCTTGATGAATTCAACATCCAGTGAGCGTCCCTAGCGAGCCTGTTCCAGGAGACTGGGGTTTGCTCCAGAACAGCAAGTCTGACAAATCGACAAGGCAATGGGAGATCATTAGACTGCCAAATGTCTCTGCAGGCAGAGAGTGGGACACTAGACCCATTTACCACTTTTCCAGAGAAGTCCTGGGTGTAATTCCAATGTTCGAACTGACCTGCTGGGTCACATCATTGCCACATCCTGTACAGATGGCCAGATCTACTGGAGGCTGGACATCAGAACCTGTGAGTGACTCATCACTGGATGTCTATTTGCTCCCGGGGATCCCTTCTTGCAGGCTGTGGGACTGGCCCAGAAGGCCTTTATACCATGTATTTTGTGTGCTGAGCTTATTCCTGATTTCATTTTTCTCTCTATTACAATTAAAGCTTTCATTTTTCTCTTTGTTTCACTTTCCTCAAATACTTAATTTAAATTCAATTTTATCTATTTTTTTATATTGAATGTATTTAGATAATTCACTTCAAATCTTTTCTTGAAAAAAGAAGGCATAAATAAATAAACAGTCAAATAAACAATCTCTGTGTGAGACAGACAGACTTGGGTTCCGCACAATGGTAAGAATTTTTCCCCATAAGTCTAGGTAGCAAAGAAAACTATAGGTGACTTTTAAGCATAGGTGGATTTCCTTGAGTTCCTACTGTGGTTGATTTTGCAGATGATGGCAGGATGTTCCAGTCATATCTGGAGCTCCTGGAGATAATTGTTAAATTTTCAAAAATTTTGCAAGTTAGTTCATGTCATTTTGGCCCCTTAAAATCAGCTGTAGTGGGAGTATTTGCACAACAGAAATTGTCAAAAGTTACAAATTAAAGCTGCTTTTTTTTTTTTAAATTGGTTTACCAGCATGCCGCTGGGTGTTGCCTCTCTTCCCCTCCCCTAAATTTGAATTTGAAGGAATAACATTGTCTTTTGAGACTTGAATTATACAATAATGTGTTTGGATCAGAATAGAGGATGGTAAAATTTTGGCCAGAGAAACTTAAATGAAGGTAATAGCAGGTAGTTGTAGTAACCTACTTAACTAGCTTGTGTATACTCGTGGTCCCATGTTGTTTATTTTTCAAATTAAAACCGGTTGAAGCATCCACATGATTCAGTTGAATATGCACTACCTTTCTGGGCTGGGTGGGGTGTGGTCCCCTCTTTTCTGTCTGGATCTTCCAAGAGGCTTGAAGCTTAATCCAAAAAGGACCTTGCCTTATGGAGAGATGTAAGAAATAAAACTAGTTCCCAAGCCTGGGCCCAGTTTTCTGATAACCTGCATCAGTGAGTGCTCTGTGGTGATGCGGCGACACAGCTGGTATGGGGTGGTTTATCTCAGTTAAAGCACTGTGGATACCCCACTGTTATTCCAGGGTATGTTTATGAGTGTGTGTGTGCACAGGCTCACACAGGAAGAGGAACTGGCTCTCTGCAGTGCTACCCTCCCCTGTGGTCACCATGAACCACACTAGCCCTGAGCTCCTGATGGATCCTTTAGGTTTCCAGAGGGGAAATGATGTCATTTCCTCAGTATGAAACTGGAGAAGGGTACTTCACGCCACATATGGCCTGACTTTCCAGAAGGGCAGTGCTATAGACTCATTTGTATGGTAACTTCCCCAGAAGCTCTGTCTTTCTCAGGAGGGCTGAGGGGGACCAGTTGTGGGACCTGTCTCACCCAAGATCATGTCCGTTTCCTTCTTTCAGATGACAGAGATCCAAAGCAATGAGGTGTTTGTTGGAGCAGAGGATGGTGACCTGCGGAAGCAGGGCGAAGGAGTCATACAGTTGAATGTGGGCAGAACTTTTCAGAGTGCTCCCAAGGAATGGACCCTGGACCTGGAGATGTTTTGTGTGTTCCACAGGGCTAGAAACTGTCTATCCTGGTGATATGCGTTTCCCAATAAGTGAGTCTTGGCAGATTGGCAAGGCCATCTCTACGGTGGCAGTGGATACTGTGGGCTCTCACTGCCTGATGATGTTCAGCATCTGAACACAGAACACACTCTGAGTCTGTCCTTCCAGGTTGTCCTCTGATTGTGATTAGGTTTCTGCATAGGTCTTCTGTCGGGGGAGACTGTCTGGGTCCCACTGATGAGATTGTTCTGGTCCATACGACAGTTCTGTTTCTCATCAGAATTTTTAAATAGACATTTATTTGAAAAATATTATTAGTTTAAAAGCTGTGATTCTACTTTCCAGAGTTTAATCAACTCAGAGCCCCTGACAAAAGTAAATGATTATACCAATTACACTATAGACAGCCCCAATGTGTAGTGCATCCTCCAAATCCTCCAAGATGCTGCTGCTCTGTGAAACCATTCTGAGCCTATTTAACCTTGCCCAGGCTCAATTTGGGCTGTATCAGTCAGGGTACAACCAGGAAGGAAATCACTGTAGGCATTAAAAACAGAAGGAAATACTACTTGGGAGGCTGAGGCGAGAGGATCGCTTTAGCCCAGGAGTGTGAGGATACAGTGAGCTATGGTTGCACCACTGTGCTCCAGCCTGGGTGACAGAGCCTGATCCCATATTTCTAAAAAAGAAAAAGAGGAAAAAAACCCAAAAAACAGAGGTAAATTAATATAGACCACTGCTTATGTAGGTAGAAGAAAAGCTACAAAGCGGGAGGCTGGAGGGACATGGGGAAGGCAATATTGCCAGAACTCAGGAGCTAGGGTCAGCAGGTGGGAGGTGAAGGCATGGATGAGACATCACTGCTTCCAGAGGTCCTTCCCTGAGCACAGAGAGAGAGAGAGAGAGATGCCCTGGCTCATGTATTCCTCCTGCTCTTTAATTTCCCTCCCGTGTCTCCCACTGGCCAAACTCAGCGGGTGCTAGGGAAACTCAGCCTTCAGGTCCGGCCCCAGATGGTGCCTTGTTGTCTGGAGCAGAGCAGGTAAAGGATGAGGGGATAGGTCCTGCTGACCCATGTCGCCCCTCTCTCATCAGACATTGCTGAGGGATGTGTACCTTCTAGATAAAACCAGTATTTGACAATCTCTGAGTTCCTCTTAGGGTAGTGGCTGTCATTCAGTGGGAAGGGGACTCCTAGTGAGGTAATAAAATGTCTTGGTAGGAACCAGGAATGGCAGAACCAGAAAGCACTCTTTCTCAATTCTCAGGTCAAACCATTTTGGAGGTCTTGCATCTCAGACCCTTTGGCTTGTTAGGAGCCGCTGTGGAGAACCTGGGCCTGCCTCACCCCAACCCCTGTCCCCTGTGCCCTAAGCTAGTGTCTGTAACGTGCTGTTGCTCAGCAGGGATAGTGTGGTTTCTAACTCCTAATGGGATTCTTTTAATTTTCTTTTTAAAGTAACTATAATAGCATTTTCTTCCATTTTAACACTCTTAAGTGGTAAAGGACCTAGTTAGCATTTATGCATGTTCTCTAACCTCAGAATAATACTATAGAATAGGCACTAATACCCCCAATTTGCAGATGATGATCTGAGCTTCAGAGAGGTAAAATAATGAGTTCAAAGTCACATAGTTATTATTATTCATTTGTGTATTTATACTCAGTCTTCTGTTATAAGAGGATTTCAGGGTTTTGCATGACCAGTAAGAGATGGAATTAAAATTAAAACACAGGTCCATGCTCTTATCACTATAATGAGATACTTTTCCTGCTCTGTAACATCAGAATACCAGGCCACAGAGAATTCCGAAATTTGAAAATTCCCGCTTTCTCCTTCTTTGCCTGTGTGCCTGACTGTATAATGGATAAATGTGAGGCCTTTATTTCAGGGTAGAACCATGGGCCCTACAGCCAAAAAGGCCTTGAATAGATCATCTGATCTCTTGCAGACAAAACAATGCTCCTTTCTTCAATTTGGAAACTGAGACCTAGAAATGTATAGGACATATCCAAGACCATACATGGGACCATCATTGCTGTGGGATATTTTCTAGTTGCAAGTTGAGCAGAATACTCAGTCTGTCTTTATCCAGGAAAATGTATGCTATTTTGGGACCCCAAAATTTCTCTCTTGGCACACTGGCCAATCTGGTTTTGACCCATGGAGACAGCATGGAAAGCAAGATGGAAATTTTTTCATGCAAAGCATCTGCATTATAGTCTAGCTGGATTCAGATGATCCCAGGATGGCCTTGTCCCCACAAATATTTGTTGTGTACTGCTAAGTAGTTTTCCTCTGGGTGGATGTGATGGGAGCATCCTAATTTGCTCAGGATGAATTCAATAACTGAAGCTTTAGGGGAAGACTGTTCATTATTCTTAGACTCTTGGCTCTCCATTTAAATAGCCTCCTGGTCCTGTCCATTCTAAATGCAGAATGCCTTCATTTTATTCAGAGGAAAAGGCCTGAGTTCTCACAGTGATCAAGGAGGCTTTGCAATAAATGCCCTGCCCAGTGTCTCTGATCTCATTTCCTACTGCTCACAGTTCTGCTCATGTCCCTTCCGCCCCACCAACCTCTCTCTTTCCTGTGGTACACTTTTCTTTCTGTTCTTTGTCAGGGAGGCCCTGCCCCAAGATTTCCTCTTGATTTTCCTCTTCTTTTAGGTCTGTACTCAACTATCACCTTCTCAGAGAAGCCTTCCCCAAAGTCCCACTGACAGAATTTCCCATCCACACCTGTCACTCTCTGCTACACCTGACACTCTCTAGGTCCCTTTCCCCACTCCAGTTTCCTTAGAGATCTTACCACCTTCTGACACGTCGTATGCTTGTCTATTGTATCTCTACCCTCTATACCCATTATACTGTAAGGCCTGAAGAGAGGATTAGAATACCTGCCATATGCTTGCCCATATCCCAACACTGACAACAGTGCCTGGAAGTACTGAAGTTCTCAAAAATCATATGCTGAATATATGAATGAATGATTCCTTTTCTCTTCTCTCACTGTATTGTCCTCTCTGAGGCCTTATCTCTTACTGCTGAAACCATTTCAACAGCTTCCTAACTAATTCCCCTGACTTGTTTCCTCTCATTTCTCCTTCACACAACAGCCACAGTGATCACGTTTAAAGGTAAATCCGATCATGTCCCTTCCTTCTTTAAAACCTTCAGTGGCTCCCTATTGCCCTTCCTGGCCAGACTCCTGTGCCTGACTTCTAAGACTTGTCTCCTGTTCTTTTTTTTTTTTTTTCCTTTGTGGACTTTTTGTTATAAAAAATAAGATTAAATTTCCACCTTAACACCATGAGATTTCTTCTGTATTTACTTCCCATTTGCTGCTGTGAACAATTCAGCACTAACTTAGTGGTTTAAAACAACACACATTTATTATCCTTAAGTTCTAGAGGTCAAAAGTCTGACATAGGTCCCACAGGGTTAAGGTCAAGGTGTCAGCAGGGCTGTGTTCTTCTCTGGAGACTCCAGGAGAGAATCTATCCTCTTGCCTTTCACAGCTTCTAGAGGCCACCCTCATGCTTTGATGCATGGCCACCTCCCTTCATCTTCAAAACCAGCCACGTGACATCTCCCTCACCCTGTTTCTGCCATCACATCTTCTTCTCTCTTTCCCTCTGCCTACCTCTTCCATTCGTAAGGACCTCACTGAGCCCACCCAGAAGATTTAGGAGCATGCTCCTATTTGAATATTACCTGATTAGCCATATCAATTCCATCCTCGGTCTTAATTCACCTTTGCCAAGTAACCTAACATATTCAAAGGTTCTGGGTATTAGAATGTAGACAACTTTGGATGGAGGGCTTTATCCTGCCTGGCACGGTTCCCTTTGCCAGCTTTCTTTCCCCTTGATTTTTTATCTCTCTATGTCCTATCCATTTATTTTATCCATTCTTTACGGCTCATCCTCCAGCTACAACTAACTTGACCCTGCAAGTTACTCCCACAACATATTTTTCCAAACTTCTCTTAAGGCAGGTAACACTTTTTATCTTGTATTATATGTTTTTATGTATATGTCTTATCACCGAAATTGGAATGCAGCTTCTGCATGGCAATAACTGAGCATAAGTTTATATCTCTGTAAATAAAAGACTTCTATGTATATGTAAGTATTTACTAACAATATGTTTTTGAAGAATGAATTAGATGAAATATAAGTAAGAAAAGAAAAAAGAACCTAGAAAAGAGAAAGAAGGAGAGAAAAGGAGAAATGGAGAATTTTTGTAGATAATACATTTTCTCTGGAGACACAACGAAATAATGGCTAAGTCTCGGGCTACACTGTATCAACTCTACAGTCCTTTCTTGGGTGGGCAAATCTGATTTGATCTGATCACTCATGCACCTTTTTGTATACAGGCCAGATGATATCGAGGTGATCTGGGTAAAGACCTTGAGATAGTGAAGCATTTAAATGTTCACAGACTCCTTCTCCTCTTACATTTATTATCTCATAAATTGTACTACCACCCAGATATCCAACTGGAAATTGTGAGTCCTTATACTCAAAAGATCCAAATAAAAGACATTACCCAATTGCTCCCTAAAGTTTTTAAGACCCAAATATATTAAATATCCCTGAATTAAATAGTGGGAAACTAAATTATGGGAAACCACATGACAAAGAACACAGGTTTGACATCCACTTTGAATTTTAAACATAAGTCTCAGATGTTGCTTTCCTAATGGGGAGTGGATACCATTTACCTCACAGTGTTGTGAGCGGCAAAGGAGATTTTATTATATATATATTATATATATATTTATATATATTGCAGACTACATTCCTAAGTGGCATTGGTTCTATGTAGCAATCCCAGCCTCCAGGTGACAAAGTACCAACACCCCCCAGTGTCTAAGGCCACCAGCTGATGGATCAAAGGCAACACCAGGGAGTGCAGGAGCAGCTGTGGCTCAAGTGTGCTTTCCCACCCGGTTAATGGCAGTGGCCAAGGGCAAGGCATGGGACTTTACCAGCTGAGTGCAGTGGACAGATGAGCCCAACAAATACAGCAAATGTTCCCTTTGCCTGTGCCCAGCCCCCACATCTTATCACAGATAAGTCCCAGCCATCTTTTTGATGGCTGTCATTGTCATTTCCCTCTCCAGTGTAAGTTAAGAAGACTCAAACCCAAGCTAACAATGAATGTCTTAACCAATTGACAACCACCCTCCACTCTGTGAGGCACCATAGAAATGTGGAATTTTATTTTAACTGGTCAGGCACCACGTGTGCTCAGTCACCAAGAGCCTTATTTATTATCATGATGGAAGCTGGATATGGGGATGCAGTTAGGGAGGAGAAGACAGTCATAATTCCTTGATGCCTTTTTAGAGCCCTGACTCATTTGTACTGACGGAAGCCGAGGCTAGGAATGGAGAAATTATCGAGCTCCTCACTTGAAAAAGTGAGGAGCTGTCAGACATAGTGCCTGGCAACAGAGCACATTTGAAGAAAAGAGATTTTTATAAAGGCTTATGATGAATTGTAACAACTCAAAGCTTCCCCTAATAGGGAAAAGTATTGCTCGGAGACTGGATGTGCAATGACTTGTGGGCAATCACTCTCTCCTCGTTCCTTTACACCTTTGGGACAATAGCTTTTCACTAGGAAACACATTCCCGCTGTGAGTGAGTATCACTAGTTTAGGTTCTGGACATGATTGCCTATGTGTATAGTCTGACCAACAGTCATACACTTGCAGATCTAGAACACTGAAATGGTGCATATTCACAGAAAGCCCATTGATTTATAAGAAGAAACTGCAGCTCTTGAGAAGTAGGAGTGAAAAACTGGTCCATGGTTTGTTCTTTTTGGCATGCCTGAATGCATTTGCTTTGCTAAATCCTATGTTACTACATCACCCCTTTGCACAGGATTTCACTTGCAAAGCTGCTAGCTAATGAACATTTGCAATAGAAGCATAGGTACCAGCTGAGCCTTGGACATGTCCTTCATTATTTAATTGTGATAACTGGTGAGTGTTTTGACAGATAACTAGAAATTGGTTAAGTTATGAGGGCAAAAGTATTGTAGATACTGCATATACAAAGGTACAGGCTACCCTCTACCTTCCCTCATACCATCCAGAATATGTTGGGGGAACACTAAGGAGTTCAAAGTGGCTGGAATTTAGGGTGCATGGACAGGGATTCATGGGAGATGAAGTAGGAAAGGCAAAAAGAGCCTTTTGTTCCAACTTAGGGATGCACTCCGCACTCCCTCTTAAGAGGGGAGACATGGAAACTGTTTGGACAAATGACTTTCATTTTCATGTGTCTGTTTCAAGGAGTAAAGTTTAGCCACAGGATATTCACTGGAAGGTAGTACCTAGTGATGGGGCAGGCAGTCAGCATCAGGTTGCAATGTTGCAATCCAGACTGGAGACCAGGCACCATATCCGGTTTTGGTGTGTGTCTTAGTCTGTTTTTGTTGCTTATAATGGAATACATGAAACTGAGTAATTTATAAAGAAAAAAATTATTTCTTACAGTTATGGAGGCTGAGAATTCCAAGATTGAGGGCCTGCTTCTGTTGAGGACCTTCTTGCTGGTGGGGACTCTCTTCAGAGTCCTGAGGTGACACAGAGCATCACATGGTAAGGAGATTGAACATATTAACTTGGGTCTCTCTTCCTCTTCTTACAATGCTACCAGTTCCACTCCCATGACTGCCCACTAATCCATGAATGGGTTAATCCATCCATGAGGTCAGAGCCCTCATGGCCCAATCACCTCTAAAGGCCCCAACTTTCACTGCTGCCACATTGGGAATTAAATTTCAACATGAGTTTTGGAGGGGACAAATATTCAAACTATAGCATCAGGGTAGACAGAAAACCAGAATACTAGGCTGATTAATAACCCAGGAATTCAAGTATAGAATCTTAAACAGAAACCCAAATATCTGCCCTCAACCCTGAGACGAGGGCAGTCTAGCATCCAGAGTATCTGTATCTCAGACCCAAAGCGTGTTGGCCCTGGGCTCTTTTTATCGTTCCTGACTATAGTGAAATATATGAGTGGGTGACCAATGTCTGAAAAGCTACATTTTGGCGTAAAGTATGGTGAGTACTTAAAAAGAGAGTCAGGCAAAAACCCCAACAGCTATGAAAGGGAGAAAAATCATCTGGGGTTTGGGAAAGATTTGTTGAGTATAGGGCATCTGAATGCTTACCCGGATTTGACAGGTTAATGGAGGAAGCAAAAGAATAGTCAAAAGAAGCCAAGGTCTGAAATAGGAAACAGAGAGGAGTCCACAGCAAGGACAAAGTCATCCAGTTTGGGCACTGCCAGGATAACCAAAAATGGGTTAAACTGCTTTCTTAGCAGTGAATGAAAGTCTAAGGGACAAAATACAATAGGAATAATCTTGTACTCCCTTAGTGATTCTAACTCCCCTATTCAATGGGTTTTTAAATAATCTAGGAAGAACTCTTCTTCAACATATCCTGAGCCTTCACTAAGATGTAAATGTTCTATTAATATTAGTTGCTGGGAATACAGAGATTAATAATAACAATAATAGCAAACATTTAAACAGTGATTCCTATATGCCAGGCATTGTTCTAAGATCATTACATATAATAGCTCATGTCATTTTTTACAGTATCTCTTTGGAGTGGCTACTTTTATTATTTTCTTCATTTTCTAGATGAAGAGCCTGAGGAGGCACTGAGAGGTTAAGGCACCTACCCATGGTCACCCAGGTGGTTGGTGGTAGAGCTGAGAGTCTTATATGGGCATTTGACTTTACATTTTGCCAGTGAACCACTGTGCTATGCTACCTTTTCAGAATAAATTATACGTCCTGCCCTCACAGAGAACCAGCTAGAGAGACTAAGACATGAACCCAATTATGCCTCAATAAAATTGATTAAAAAATAGCAACTCCTATTCCCTCAGATGAAAGTGAAATATAGGCATTTTTGGATACCAAAACCTAAGAGGATTTGTTACCAACAGACCTGCTCAATAAGAAATGCTAAAAGAACTTCTTCAGGCTGAAGACAAAAGGTGAGAACAGTTGAAAACTCGAATCTAGGGGAAGGAATGGAGAACATCAGAAATGCTGAATTTGTGAGCTAATATGAAGGATTATCTTTTTCCTTCTTTTGGATAGATTGTATGGATCTGCCATATTTTTGAGTGGAAAAATGAAACAGGATAGCATAAATCCAAAGACAACCTGAATATGTCATGTGTCCATGCTTCATATATAATTCGCTGGTAGAGATTTTTCCTATAAAAAACTGGGAAAGATTTTTATCCAGTTAAGTCTGCAAAGATACTTTGGGTTCTTTTTTTTTTCTTATAGCGTCCCAAACCTCCAGTTCATTTATGACTTGAATGTCTAAATGGGCAATGTGCCAGTTCCACCTGCTTGAAACATCCGTGTTAGACAGCAATGTCAGTGGCAAAAGGATTAGAATCCAATCTGGGAATTCATTAGAGTTGGAAGAAATCTCAGGACCCAGGTATGTTTTCTCCAACTCCACAGATGTGCTGGGGAATGATGTATAATTTAATAACCGTACCCAATCATGTCACCACATTAAGGGCCCAAGAATGTTGACTATTTTGGAAAATGCTCCAAGCTTAAAGGAACCCTTGGATATGGGGAGATCTTACATGTGCAGTCTTGGCATGACTATAACAAGCTGCTTGTGATAAAATGAATATCAGGTGTAATAAGATTAGAATATTTTGAATAATCCATAGGTGTTATATCATAATTTGGAGCTTATTTTAGGTCAGATTCCCTAAGAAGGAGAACCTGAGATAGGGTTTTGAGTTCCCCAAATTAATTATACTTCGTGTTTGCATGTATGTCTTTTTTCATGTTTTTACTTTAAACCTGTATGTATCTATATATTGAGAGCTTGTTATTTGTAAACAGCATGCACTTATATCTTGCTTTTAATCTAGACTGACAGGCTCCGCCTTTTAATTGAAATGTTTTGTCCATTTATAGTTAATGAAATTATTGAAATGTTTATGTTTAGACTTATCATTTTGAGATTTGTTTTGTTTGCTCTATTTGTTTTGTAGCTTTTCCTCTACCTTTTCTGCCTTATTCTGGTTAATTGTATTTTTTCCAATATCCATTTTAATTCCTCTGATAGCTTTTTAGCCATATATCTTGGCAGTGCTTTTAGTGGTTACTCTATGGTATGAAAGACAAAAATTATCAAAAACTGACTAAAGAAGAAATATGTCATCTGGATAGCCTTACATGTATTAAAGAAATTGTTTTGTTTTGTTTTGTTTTGTTTTGGTTTGTTTTGTTTTGAGACAGAGTTTCACTCTTTTGCCAGGACTAGAGTGAGTGCCTTGGCGTCAGCCTAGCTCACAGCAACCTCAAACTCCTGGGCTCAAGTGATCCTTCTGCCTCACCCTCCAGAGTAGCTGGGACTACAGGCATGTGCCACCATGCCTGGCTAGTTTTTTTTTTATATATATATTTTTAGTTGTCCGATTAATTTCTTTCTATTTTTAGTAGAGATGGGGTCTCGCTCTTGCTCAGGCTGGTCTCGAACTTCTGAGCTCAAACAATCTGCCCGCCTCGGCCGCCCAGAGTGCTAGGATTACAGGTGTGAACCACCGCACCCGGCCAAGAAATTGGTTTTTTAATTTAAAATCTTCTGACAAATAAAAGTTCAGGCCCAGATGACTTCATTCTACAAAACATAGTTTAATTGGAGAAGGGAACATTCTTAAGTCATTTAGGTACCCAGAATTAACTTGGTATCAAAACCAGACAATGATATTACCAGAAAGGAAAACTACAGATTAATAACCCTCATGAGAATGATGCAAAAATCCTTCTAAAAACAACAAATAAAATTCAAAAATACATAAAAATATAACACATTATTACCAAATGGGCTTTTCCCCCAGGAATGTAAGATTGGTTTAACTTGAAAATAAAACAATTAATAATTTACCATATTAATAACATAATGATTAATGTGCATGTGTGCATTTAAAAATATATTTCTGTCCTCCTTATGTCTATATTTTTCTCTATGTTGAACACATGGGGCATGTTTATACTATTTAATTCAATACTCTTATGTACGAATTCAATTATCTCTAACAATTATAGCTTTTTCTGGTTTTGTGTCACATTTTCATGCTTCATATGTCTAGTAGTTTTTGATTAGATATTGGATATCATAAGCTTTCCATTGTGGTGTCCTGCATTTTGTTTTCCTTTGAGTAATGTTGTCATGTTTTGATAAGCAGCTAAGTTCTTATGGATTAGTTTGATCCTGCTAAAGATTGTTTTTAAGCTCTTCTAGTGTGTACCTAAAGAGTAGCCTTTACTCTAGGGCTCACTTATCTCCACTTGTAATGTGTGACTCTTCTGGTGTCTCTAGACTGAATGCCCACTGTATTCTAGGAGGTTTTTCCACTCTGATTGGAGAGAACTTAATTCCTTTCTGTGTGAATTTCAGCAATTGTTTGTCTTACAACTTCCCAGTGATTGCTTTTTTCTCAGAAGTCATTCTTTTCTGGCCTTGTGGGGTTTCATTTTACATACGCACGGAGAGATATTTATCTAAAAATTCCAGGGGACTCCTATGAAGATTTATGAAATTTTTGCTCTAAATAGGTCCCTTCTTAGTAAAACTCTGCCTGGAAGTATCATTGCCTCTCCTTTCCTGAATACAATTGTCCCCTGACTCCTGGACATTTTCCACCACTGTAGTTTTTCTCTTACTTCTTTAGCTGCTTCTAAATTTATTTGTTTCTTTACTGGTCTCTTCTTCCTCATTTTCTTTTAAACCAGTATTTTTTTAAGTGTTCTCTGAAAACAGTGGACATCAGAATCATCTGTGCACAAGCTGTAATGAAATTTCTGGCCCATCCCACATCTTCAGAATCAGCATCTCAGGAAATGGGGCCTGGAAATGTCCAATTTTCATGCACTATTTAGGCAATTCTTACGTACATTAAAGTTCGAGATACAGCTTTAAATGTCCACAATGCCACAATTTTCACGGCCACGACCCGACCTATATGTTTATGAATCCCAGAGCTTACCTCCATCTGAGAAAATATCTCGGAAACTGTAGAAACAAATATTGAGGTCCCTTGGCCATATTCATGTGGTTGGACAAAGGAACCTACAAATCAACAAGCCAAAATTTTACTCATCATCTTTTCCCCCTTTCCCTTTTAAGGTTATGTTAATACCATCTACCTTGCCACATATACCTAAACCTGATAGTCATTCATAATTTCTCTCTCTTTCTCTCTCTCTCTCTCTCATTCTTCAATTGTGTCTTTCATCAAGATTTTGTATTCTATCTCTTTAGTATATTTCACTGTGCTTTTTTTCTTCTTGCCATCCCCATACATTGGCTTTACTCAGTCCTTCTCATTTATCATATGGAGAGCTGAAGCAACTCTCTTAATTTATGTCTTCTCCCTCTGCCTTTAAACTATTTTCTATCCTATAACAAGAATAAACTTTCTAAATGTAAATCTGTTCATATCATCTCCCTCTCCCACCCCAGTTAAATGCTTGAATGGCATCCCATCATCTACAGAAGAAAGCCCAAACCCTCTGGCTTCAAGATGTGACCTCTGGCAGCGTATGGAACAACCTCCTCCCATGTACCTTAGCCCTGGCCATATTGACGTGTTCTATTTTTCCAAAGGTGTTGAGCTTTCTTATATTTTTATTTTAAAGAATCTCTTAAAGAATGTTTTTTCCCTCCTGGAGTGTTCTTTCCTTGCTTTTCCACTTGGATGAATCTTCTTATCTATAAGTCATTGTTCAGCTTAAGAAGTCTTCCCTGAGTCCTCTAATATGGATCGGGTATCCCTCTTTTGTATTTATAAGGAACCTCATGCCTGCCTCTACCACTGAATTTATCAAGTTGCATTATGATATTCTGTTTAAGTTCCCTGTGCTCCCCACTTGACAGTGAGATCTTTGAGTGTAGGACAGTAGGGATTAGAATATAGGACAGGGTCTAGGTCCAGTTAAATGGAAGTTTGAGTGAATATATCTCTCACTTTTGACAAAGCATATGACCAAATATTAAGTGAATAAGATGTAGAATGGACTTTAGGTAGATCTGTAAGTCTATTTAACCAAAGATTAATGGCTCATTAATAAACTATTTGATATTATATTTCTAGCACAGTAAAACAAATTTTTGCCTTTGTTCCTGACTTTTCAGCATTTTAATCAATGATATGGATAAAAACAAAGTGTGCATGCTTATCAAAACTGCATATCATACAATGTTGGAAGGGATTCTAAGCCCATAGATATAAGACAGTTTAAATGGCTCAGTAGACAGGAATATTGGCTGGCAACCCAACAAAAAAATTAGCAACCATAAATAAGCTCCAGATTTTAGCTTCAAGTCAATTTCACAAAAATAGGATGAGTGGATTTGCCCTGGCATCAGCTCATGTGAAATAGATTTAGGTATGTTTGTTGACTAGAAACGTAATAAAATTCAGTGTGAAAGAGTTTCTAGCATAGATAACCCAATATTAATCCCAACTAATATCTGAATTCTATATTAGCTTGAGTTGGTGTAGCCTTTTCTAATTCCTATTGCCACATTTTGAGGGACTTAGACAACCTATAGTATAAGCAAGCCACCTAGATAAATATGGTAGAAAAATATTATTTTATGGAGAGATGGAAAATTGTATTTGTTAAGAGCCATTGAATATTTTATTTATTCATTCATTTAACAAATATTTATTGAACACCTTACTATGTGCTGGGCACTATTCTCAGAACAGGGATCAAGTAGTAAATAAGACAAACTACATTCTAGCTCTCATGTAACTTATATTGTAACTTGGAAGAAAGAAAAGGAAGACAAAAAACCCAACTAAATAAGTACATAAGTAAATACATAAATAAATAAATAAACACAATCATTTGAAATATTATTAACTTTTACAAAGGCAATTTAAAGTGATTGTGAACACTTTGTATTGGGTGTGCTGGGTTATCAGGGAAGACCTCTCTGAAGAGACACTTGAGCTGAGACTTGAATTCCTGAAGGATCCAGCAATGCAAATATCTGAAAGCAGAGTGTTTCAGGCAGAGGGAAGATGAAGTGCCAACGCCCTCAGAGTGAGAATGGGCTTGCTATTGTTGAGGAACAGAAAGAAGGTATTTATGCTGATGTGTGCTTAGGGAAGAGTGGTTCTAGAAGAAGTTAAAGAGAAAGGCAGGAGAGAGATTTTGTAGGGTCTTATTGACTGTTGCAATAGGTTTAGATTCAATGGTAAGTCTTTAAAGGAATTAATTATAGCAGTGAAATTAGTGAATCATTTCATGGCAGGGAAAATCCACTCTGGCTGTTGTATATGTACAAAGGATCCAGAGAGCCAAAATCAAACATATGGAGCACAGTTAGGAGCTTACCCCAGTTGTACAAGTAGGAGATGGTAAAGTTCAATCAAGACTGTAGAGATAGAAAAAAGGAAACAGATTTTGGGTATATTTTGGAAGTAGAGGAGAAGAGATTTGCTTATAGATTGGATATTGTGTGTGTAGGGTGGATAAAGAAATCAAAGGGTATCTCTAGGATTTAATCTTGAGCAATTGAGTAGAGAAACATGTTTTGTAGAGGGAATCAAAATATCATTTAGGCCATGTTAACTTAAATGAAATAAGCCTATTCAGCCCCAAATGGAGATGTCAAATAGGCAATTGGCTGTAAGTGTCTCGATCTCAGTGGAAGGCCATTGCTGGATGCTTAGATTTGAGTTCTCACTGGATTACAGAATGGCTGTGTGACTTACAGCTAGACTTACTGGCTACTAGTACTTACTGGCTACTAGTACTTACTTCATGTGGGTGTAAAATGCTAAAAATAGATACTATATATAATTTTATTTATCATGGTGGCTGCCCCCATGTTAAACTTTTATTGTCTGCCACTTATTTTATTAGTTAGAATACTTTCATCTGCAAGTTATAAAACCTTAATTGGTTAAAATTAAGAATGATTTATAATTTTGTATAATAAGAAATCATTGGTAAGATGGCTCTAGAATGGATTAATTCATTGGCTCAAGAAATCATTAAGGACCCAGTTCTTTTCATCTTTTTTCGTGCTCTTCTCATATATCAGTATATTCCTGATTATGGCAACTAAATGATTACATCTAGTGGACGAAGAAGGTCTGTTTCTTTTTATCCATCTCTCTTTTCCTTCACAAATTTTTTACTTAAAAGATTTTTAAGCGTACAGAAAAATTGAAAGAGTAGTTTTCTTTCCCCAATTTGAAATTAGGTTGCTGACATCAAGACACTTCATCTAAATACTTTGGCATGCGTCTCCAAAGAATAAGGATAAAACCCTACATAAGGACAGTGCAATCATCAGATTTAAGAAGATTAATAATAATTCCATAATATTATTTCAAATCAAGTACATACATAAATTTTCCATTGGCTCCCCAAATATCCTTTATATCTATTTTTTTGTAAAATCTAACATTTAATGATTATGCATTCACTGTATTTGTTTATGTATCTTTAGTCTCTTTTAATCTAGGATAGTGCCCCTACCTTTTTATTTTTATGACACTGATGTTTTGAACAGTTCAGGCCTTATAATATGTACCACATACTAAATTTATATGATAATTTCTTTATGTTGTCATCTAACTTTTCCCTCTATTCACTGTGTATCTAGACATTAGGCCTAACATCTTGAGTAGTTTTAGGTTATTTTCAGCAAGATAATTTCATGAGTCATGCCATGTCCTGCATATTGTAACATATCAGGATACAATGTCAGCATGTCCTACTATTGATGATAATAATAAGTTTGATCACCTGGTGAAGGTGGTGACAATCATATTTCCATTATAAAGGCATATATTTCCTATGGAGTTCAGTAATTAATTTGTGGGAGGGGATGATAATTTGCCATCATGCCATTCTTCAGCTAATGGTTTCAGCATCAATTGAGGGTACTTACTTGAATTGATTATTATATTGGGGGTTATAAAATATTGATGTTCTAATTCTATCATTTCTTTCACATTTATTATTTTGTATTTTTATGAAAAAAAAGGGCACTCCTCCTTTTACTTAAATGTTACTATGGATTCATACATTTATCTTAAATTCAATGTATAGTCAATTACATAGTTATTCTCTTTTTTTATTTCAGCATATTGCAGGGGTACAAATATTTAGGTTACATATATTGCTTTTGCCCCACCCGAGTCAGAGCTCCAAGTGTATCCATCTCCCAGATGGTGCACACCGCACCCATTAGATATGAATATACCCATCCCCTCCTCCCCTCTCCCACCTGCCCGACACCCAATGAATGTTACTACTATATGTGTACATAAGTGTTGATTAGTTAATACTAGTTTGATAGTGAGTATATGTGGTGCCTGTTTTTTCATTCTTGTGATCCTTCACTTAGTAAAATGGGCTCCAGCTCTATCCAGGATAACACAAGTGGTGCTAGATCACCATTATTTTTTGTGGCTGAGTAGAACTCCATGGTCTACATATACCACATTTTATTAATCCACTCTTGTATTGATGGGCTCTTGGGTTGTTTCCACATCTTTGCGATTGTGAATTGTGCTGCTATAAGCATTCAAGTGCAGATGTCTTTTTTATAGAATCTTTTTTCTTTTGGGTAGATGCCCTGGTTAAGTTTCTTAACTGCTCTCTGCCTCAGTTTCCTCATCTCTAGAATGGGGAAGTAGCAATGTCTACCTTACAGTCATGAGTGAATAAGCCCGTAGTCAGTGCGGCACATCATTTGGTCCCTTTCTGTTTTGCTATGATCTCACTGTGCCTAAAGGAAATCTAGTGTCTGGCTGGACAAGGATGGTGGCTTGTGCCTGTAATCCCAGCACTTTGGGAGGCTGAAGTGGGAGGATTGCTTGAGGCCAGGAGTTTGAGACCAGCTGGGCAACATAGCTAGACCCCTTCTCTACAAATTAAAAAAAAAAAAAAGAAGAAGAAATCTTGTATCTTCTCAGACACAGGGTCATGGTTGTTGACCCGCTGCTTCCTGGTGAGCCATGGGCCTGGCTGCCCGTTAGAATCACTGTATGAATGCTCAGTCCCTGTTCTTTATATGTCCCCTTATAAAAAGCTAGTTTAGAAATTTTCAGACATTCACAAAAGTAAAGAATACAGAAATGAGTGTCCTTGTACCAGTCACCCAAATGCAACAGCTAGTTGACTTTTCTTGCCTTTTTCAGTGTTAAATTTCACTGGTGGCACAGTCGAGGTTTTGGAGCCTGTGCCTTCCTCGAGGGTTTTGTTGGTTTTGCTTTTTCCACAGCCCAGCGTGCCCCGAGGGGCTGCGGGGCAGGGTCCTGGGCAGGCAGCACCTGCAGCCCACTGTACTCAGCCTGGTCGGGGCTCTGTGAGACAGGGCTGGCTGTGCCTTGCCAGTTCTGACCTATTGGCGGAGGCGCTGGCTCGAGTCTGGGTAGTTCACGCTCCCCTGTAAAGGCGTTGGGCAAGTGGATCGTGTTGGAGCCCTTCGTGGAACGCTCTTTTGACCCTGGTGTTCTAGGTGACCTCTCCTGCCAGCCCAGCCTTCCCATTTTCGGAAGAGGCTCAGCCTTTTCCGGGACTCTCAGCTGAACCCCAAGTCCCCACGTTGATCCTTCTGTGCTCGCACACGTGATCCAAGAGCATGTCGGTACCTCGCGTGGGACTGACACGCACCTGACGGAGGAAGCAGAAATACCCACGGGGGTTCATGCCCTCCTGTGCGTTAAAACCAACGAATGCTGAAGATCTTTCGAAACATTCATCCTTCTTTTTCTTGGAGGAAAGGGGGTTATATTACAAGTGTGTAATATAACAAGTGTGTCTTTCTGTGATTTATGTTAACTCTTCTTTCTGTTTATTGCGTAAGCATCTGTGTAGTGCTTCTGACGAGCCAGGCATTGTCCTAAGCACTTTACGACTGCTACCTAATTTAATTATGCCAGCAGCTCCATGAGGTATATATGATTTCCCAGGACACAGAGGAGGACACTGAGGCACAGAGAAGTTTAGTAATTTGCCCAGCCTCACACAGCTGGTAAGCGGCAGAGTCGGCCCCACAGCACTCGGCAGTGCTGCTTGCTGCTTTAAAACCATTATGAGCTCGTGGCCACTTTAAAATTAACCTGGTAATTATTCCTTTTCGAGGTGCTGGTTGTCAGGCTGAGGCTGCTGGGGTCCTTCCTGGGTGCTCCACGCAGGGGGTCGTTAGCCGTTTGTCCCGGGCAGGCGTGTAGGTGCAGCCCCTTGGGCTGCAGCCCGTGTGACGCCCCGGGACAGGGTGTTTGGGGCTGGGAGAGTGGGGTGCTGGCTGAGGCAGAGTCTGCTTGAGGGGAGCGTTGGGATTGCACACTTTTCTCCCCTTCTCCCCAAAGTAGTTTTACGTCCTGAGACAGACAGTCCTGAGGACCGACCAATCAGTGACTTTGCAAGTGGGTCGTGGTTCTTCTGGGTGGCCCGAAGATGGCAGAGAGGAAGGGTCAGGGCCTGGCTGAATGACCCTGTCATGAGCCCATGGAATGAGCAGGAAAGCCCTTAGAGACACCTTATGGCCCTGCTTCCTCCCTTTGTACAAATGGGGAAACCGAGGCAGAACACCCAGCTCCTGGGCTAGCACTGTTTCCCACCATGACCACGTGTTCCCCTGTGAGCAGGACTGAGAAGGCAGGCAAGACTGCAGGGGGCTTTGAGTAGGTTGCAGTAGGGAGCCACTGAAGGCTGCAGAGCAGGGGAGGGCCGTGAAAATAAAGGAGGACTGTGCCGTCTGGGCCACGGCGGGAGCCAGGGAGCCGGTGTGGCAGAGCGTTCTCCAGGCCGTGAAATCGGCGGGAGGCTGCCCTGGTTCAGGCGGGAGAGCCGTGTGGGAGGAGCCCAGCAGCCCAAGGCGAGCCGTCTGCTCGCGGCACAGCCTGGGCTGCGTGTGGGGTGTGACGGCCTCGGTCTCAGGTTGGAGAGGCCCTGTGCACCTGCCCAGTTTGCATTCCGGGCAGGGACTTGGCCGCTGCGGAGGATGGAGCTGGCTGCAGCCGCAGGGGACGCCGGGCCTGTGTTTTGAGCAGGGGCCAGGGCTGGGTGCTGGAGGAGGCAGCCGGCTCGGGTCCAGTCCACGCTGGCCTCAGATCAGTGAAAGCTGTCGTGGGGCCGACGCGTTGCTGCCGCCGCCGCCCGGGCGCTGCTGGGCTGGCCGGAGCCTCCTGAGGCCGTTGTCGCGGAGTCACTGGCTCTGAGAACATTGTTAGCGTGTCCTGTGCCCGCCAGGGTGGATCCTACCCGGCTGCGTGCCCTCCCCGCCCTGTGATTCACGGTCCCACGCGTCCCTGCGTGGCGTCCCAGCCAGGATGGTTTCGTCGGCGCACGGAGGAAACACAGACCCGCAGAGGCAGGGAAGGGAGGCTTTGCCATTTACGTCTCTGCGGTGCTGTGTTCCAGGCACCGTGCCAGGTCTGGAGGGCGTTCAGTGATGAAGAAGAAATCACGGACCCTGTCCTCAACGAGTCTAGCCCGGCGGGGAGACTGGCGGTTCGTGAGGAGTAGCAATACACAGTGCCCAGGGCCGCGGGGGGGACGCAGGCTCGGGGACCGTGCTGAGCCCGGGGCTCTGGGCCGACTTCCCTGAGGGGACGTGAAAGCCGAGATGGGAAGAGTGAATTAGGAGGCGGCTAGGAGAAGAGAGTTGGGGGGCATCGTGGGCAGAGGGGAGCGATGGGGGGGGGGCAGGGTGGGAGGCCTTGGCCTTGGGGCCTGGGGAGTACGGGGGTGGGCGGAGCAGGACAGGGTCAGGTGTAGCTGGGGCACCCCCGGCCCATTTACCCAGGATGGTTCCAGCCACTCCTGTTGTCCGGGCCTGGGTATTAACACCGCTCCCTCTCACTCTCAAAGGTGTCCTGTTTGGGGCAGTAAAATTGTGTGGGCACCGCAGATGCAAGCACGTATCTTCGTTTTACAGAGGAGGAAACCAGCGTTCACGGAGGCTTGAGTTAGTTGTGCGAGGCCTCGGATTGAGGGTGGGACAGAGTGGGGATGGGAGCCCTCACCCCACACTACCTTCCATGCTGAAGATAAACCCGAATATTCTCTGAGCCTGGTCCCCACTGCAACACCGTGCTAGGAGTGGGCAGGGATGGGGAGTGGCGGAGAGGGAGCAGGACATATTCAGAGACCCATGACCGAAAATAACCTCAAACTGGATTAAGCAAAAAGGGAAGATTTAGTGGTTCATGCCTTTAAAAAGTCTAGGGGAGTCATGAGCTTCAGGCATGGTTTGATCCAGGGGCTCAAATGATGTTGCCAGAACCCATCGTCTCTTTCTTCACCTCTTGGCTCTGTTTTCCTCTATGTTGGCTTTTTTCTTAGCCAGGATTTCCTTGTAAGGAGGTAAAATGTTCTCTGCAGTGTCAGATTCCCACTCTCACATCTCACCAATGTCAGCAGAAAGAGAGCAGATGTCCTGGGATTGCACCTCTTTGGCCTGGCTTGAGTGAGTGTCCAGCCCTGACCAGTCCCTGTGGCCAGGGCAGTGCAGCGTCCTCGCTGGTCCGGCCTGGGTCATGTGCCCTCCCTCCTGCTCAGGGGAGAAACCAGCCCTGCCTGTGCCACTCAGATGAGAGTAATGGAAGGGTAGCGTTTCTAGATGAAACACAGGATGCCCAGTTAAATTGGAATTTCAGATAAATAACACTTATTTGTAAGTCTATCCCCAATACTACAGGGGACAGACTTATACTAAACAATTATTTGTTGTTTGAGATTCAAATTTAATTGAGTGTTTTTATTTGTGAAGTCTGGAAAGCCACCAAGGACAATCAAAGCGCTACCAGAGGGGGAGGCAGGACTGCGGGGTCAGGGGCTCCAAATCGCAGGTGCCGGCTGCCGGAGCAAACACAGGGACGAAGGGTTTGCTTCACCTCGTTTCCTCCCGAAGTTCCGGTCTGTGAAGTCAGCCCTAAATGCATGTTCAGTGAGAGCCGTTCCTGGGAGTGGGGTGCTCAGAAAGGGCTTCCTATACTTGAATTAGGCACCAAAAGATGGGGACCCCGGTTCCTGAAGTGGGGTGGGCCGGGGCGCGGTGGGAGAAAGCGTCCGTTCCCACCTGCCTGCAGGCCTGCGCCTTGGCGTAGGGTCGCTGGCTGCTCACCTGGCTGGACTGGCTGCCGTGTGACACTGCCTTCCTGGGCTGGACCAGCGTCCCATCTGGTCTGTCTGAGACTGACCGGCTTGCCGTGTGTCAGCCCGTCTGCTCCCTGAGAATCCTCAGTCGGGTCAGGATTCCTCCCACGACCAGGGGAGAGCCATCTGGGTCAGGGAGCAGAAGCAGAGCCTGAGGCGAGGGTCCTGTGCCCGTGATTCGCTAAGCTACTAAGCGCGTTCTCTGGGGCAGACCAGCAGGGGAGGGAGAGCTGGACAGAGGAGGGAAGAAGCTAAGAAAAGGAGCCATTGCAGGCGACCTCTGGGCTTCAGCCTGACCCGACGGGGAGTTCTGGAGTGTAAATTATGCCTCCCTGTTTGTCCGGACTGGGGGGCTGGGCCTCCTCCTGCACCAGGCTCAGGGCCACCGGGGGTGGGGGCACCGCAGTTCTCCCAACGTGCAGACACAGCCCCAGGGCAGGCCTCTGAAGCAGCCCCGCAGGTGTGAGCTGCTGGGAGCAGCCGAGGCACCGGGGTGGGGGTGGGGCGCGCAGACCGGAGGGCGTCTGCGCGTGTGCGCCTCTGGGGAGGTGGCCACGATCAAAGGGTCTGGAGACCAGACGCTGGGGAGATCCCGCATGCCGTGAGCACCTCGTGGAGGTCCTAACGCAAGTGGTCTCTACAGGCGTGAGAAGTCCTGTGGATCTGTGTTCGCATGGCATTCGCCGGAGACACGGAGCGGACCACAGAGCCCGACCGTGGAGACAGCGCCGAGGAGCTGGGCCGTTGCCTCGGAGCGCTTGCTCGCCGGCTGTCGGTGGAGTTGGGGGATTCTCGTCCTTTGTGTCTGCTCCCGGAGGGGACTGGTTTCTTGCTGGCTCTGCTGCTGCCTGCCTTGGGGCTCCTGGATTCCGATCATGGCTCTGTGGCCCTGGGCAGGTCCTACCCCTTTTTGAGGCCTCAGTTTCCCCATCCAGACTCCGAGAGGCTTGCAAATGGACTGAGCCCCCTGATGTTCAGTGTGCAGTTTTCTTTGTGTGGCGTTTTTCTGGGGGGACATTCTCAGAGGCGTTTGGGGTCCCAGGTCGGAACCTCCAGACGAGAGCTCCAGCCTGGACCAGTGGTCTGGGCGGATGTGTGGGCCTCGGGCTGCAGAAGCCTCGCTTGTCTGTCTCCAGGAGCTCGCCCAGGGGTGCATCCCTAGAGCCTGGGCCTTCTTCGCAGGCTCAGACCTTCCATTGCTGACCACGCAGCCTGTCCCTCCGTGGGCTTCCCACGGGACCCCCCCCCCCATGGTGACATGGGCCCTGCGTGTGTTGCTGACCAGACCTACAGGGGCAGGCAGCTGGCTTCCAGATCCCCACTACTTTTGCTTTGACATCTTTGGTTACCCAAGAAGGGAAACAGTGGAATTTAGTGTGTGCTGGTTGGGGATGGGGAGAGGAGAGCTGCCACCCCACTCTCCCCGGGCCCCCAGTGACAGCCCAGTTTGACGTGCTCAGCTGGTCTCATGCCATTTCTGGAATCAAAGCCTTGTCTGCATTACACAACCACAGAAAAGGGTCCTGCAGCCCCTGGGCTCCCTGTGCACGTGTAGCCGAGAGCACTGAGAAGCTGCTGGCTTTCTGGCGGTGGCCTCTTCGTGGACTGTGCGCACCGGGTGGCTGTCGGGGAAGAGTGATGGGGTCTGGGTGCTCAGAGGCCTGGAGCCTCCACCTTCCCTCGCAGTCGGAATCGGGAGACTGCCCGTTTCGTTGCAAAGTTGCAAGACTCCCCACCACTCGTGCCCAGGCCCTTGAGTCCTAGAATCAACTGGAGTCTCACCTCTGTGTGCTTTAGTCTGCTTTCTTGAAAACGTTTGCCATCCTTTTTGATGGCAGAAGTAATCATGCATGCTTGTGACAAACATTTGGATGGCCTGGAGCCAGCACCAGGCACAACCTCTGGGAGCATTTTGGTGCCTGTCTCCCCAGACGTGCGCCTCTGACTGCGACGCTCGGGAACATACGCGGACGATGGCAGTGGGTGTGACTGCATTCTCTCTGCTCTTTGCAACCGCTTTCTTCTTTCGAGAAAATGCAGGGAATGTTTCTCTGAGTCAGTAAATACAGAGCTGCGTTGGGTTTTCAGCACATGCTTGCTGAGTGCCTCCTCTGTCGGGCAGTGCTACATGATACGTCAGATGGCTGAAAGTGCTCAGGGAAACATGAGGCAGGGAGGAGTGGGAGAGGCTGCAATTTTAAATAGAGAGGTTTGGGTGACAAGGCGACGGTGAGCTAAAACCTGCAGGAGGGACAGGAAGGAGGAGCTATCTGGAGAAAGAGCCTCCCAGGCAGAGGGGACGGCATGTGCAAAGGCCCTGAGGTAGGAACGTGCCAGACGTGTTGGAGAAACAGCGAGAAGCCCCATGTGCCTGTGGTGGAGTAACTAGAAGGGAGTCGTGGACGAGGTCAGGGAGGAGACGGGGCAGACGGATGGGAGTGGGGCTTTCTTGGGCATTGGTGGGACTTGGGAGGATTGGGTGGGGGTGGGGGTGGGCTGAGGGCAAGGGCAGAGAACAGGAAACGATGGCTGTTGGGAAGGACAGTGGCCTGGAACGCACAGTAGCTGTGGAGGAGGTGACTGGTTTCAGAACGTGCTTTGAAGGTGGAACCGACAGGATGTGCTGATGGATTGAAGGGCGGTCGAAGGACAAGCTGGGGACGTCTCCTAGGTGTCTGGCCGGGGAAGGAGGCAGCTGTCCTGTCTGGATCGGGGAGGATGGGTTTGGGGGCATCAGGAGTCGGTTCTGGGCACGTGACATTTGAGGTGCTAGTTGAGCATCTTGGTGACGCCGAGCAGGCACCATTCGTTTTGATGGAACAGACGCTTTGGAAAAAGCTAATTTTTTTAGCATGAAAGCATTGCATGTTCTTGGTTAAAAAAACAAAAGGCGGGGAGGGAAGAGGAGAGACAACACAAAGCTCAGTCCAGAAAGCAGGACAGCCGAGGAGACAGCACCCCAGCTCCCACCCTGAGTGTAGCGCATCCTTCCGGAAATGCTCTGGAAAATACGCCTTTCTGTTCCTTAACACAGGGAGACTGTTCCTCGCTTGCTGTCCCCCCTGGCAGCACCTGTCCCACCTGCGCCCTGGGAACGTCACTCCCTAACAGCACCTGTAACTCTCTTGGTTCTCATGTGGGGACAGGGTGGGGTCTGTGCCCCCATTTGACGGATGTGGATGCTGACACTTACGTGTCACAATTCTGGTGACACACAGAATGCCAAGTTTCAGAATGAACTGAGTCCTCTGGAGGCCCGGAGGTGTGAACTACCCAGATTTGGTGGGCGTAGGTGGTGGGGTCGGTATCCACAGCCGCCCTGGGGAAGGCAAAGGCTTCGCCCGTGGGGCGCTACGAGGGCTGTCCAGGCGGAGGAGACGGCTCGGGCCGCGTTTGGAGCTCGGAGCGGTGGGAGGCGTGGGGCCAAGCTTCTCAGCTGTGCTGCGGGGGCCGGGGGTGAGAAGGGAGGCCCGGGGGGTGTGGACCAGAGCGGGCAGGAGGATGGCCTCTGCGAGATGGTCTCCCCAGAGCGCTCCCGGCCTCGTGGGGCGGCCTGCGTGTGTGCGCACATGCAGCAGGAGGGCCCAGAGCCTGGCCCAAACCTGCATTTTCTTGTCCTCTCCAGAAGTGAGGACCCCTGGGTGTGTGAATCGTGAGGATCTCATGCCATCTGTGTGGAATGGGAAAAGCGTGAGGCCCAACCCCTGGCCCCGAGGGTTGAGTGAGGAAGTCCAGTGTCTCAGGCCTCTGCCCTGGACAGGAGCACAGGCTCTCCCCACGGGGAGGCGGGCCCGTGGGCTGCGGGCGCTATTCGTTGGTCGACAGATGACAGTGCTGCCTGTCCTAGGCGGCTTGGCTCACGGCCACCCTTTCAGCGGGGCACACGCACTGGACCCTGGCAGCAGACCCAGGGCCTGTCCCAGGGCCAGGGACTGCAGACGAAGCCTCCCCTGCTGCTCAGTGATCAGGGACACACCACGGCCCCTTCAGCCTCTCCTTTCCTCAGCGCCCGGCTGTGCGGTGAGGTGGGCCAGCAGCATGGTGGCGTTAGTGGCATGGCACGGTCGGTGGTGTGGCGGGGTCGGCGGTGTGGCGGGGTCGGCGGTGTGGCACGGTCGGCGGTGTGGCACGGTCGGCGGTGTGGCGGGGTCGGCGGTGTGGCGGGGTCGGCGGTGTGGCACGGTCGGCGGTGTGGCGGGGTCGGCGGGTAGGAGGGCAGAGACTCAGACAGCGCTGAGTGCAGGCAGCCAGCCAGGAGTGTCACTTGAGGCCTTACGGGGTGGTGGAGGCAGTGCTGAGTCAGGCTTCGATCAGCCGGGTGGCATCCCTGATGGCAGTGGGCGCAGGAAAGGGGACAGGAGGGGAGAGATTGAAGGACCCGGGCCCAGAGGGCGGAGGAAGCAACAGCTGCGATTTGGGACGTGCTGATCGTGCCGGGTGTGCGCTGAGCGCCACACACACACTCTCCTTTCCCCTTCTCAACTGCCCTGTGGGGAGGACGTGTCATTTCCATTTTCTGCTGGGGAAACTGAGGCACAAACAGGTGAAATCATTTGTATGAAGTCACACAGGTAAAACCGTGGATCACTCGGGTGATCAATTAACCTCTCCAAGCGTCAGGTTCCTCCGGGCCCACGCGGGGCGGTGACACACCCCGGCTGCCAGGGCCGTCGGCAGTGTTTAGCCAGGGAGGCACCTACAGGCTTCGCAGGGCGCTTGGCGCATGTCACGCACTTGCCACATGCTGGTTGTGATCATCACTGAGTCTTGGCATCCATGACCTCAGTGACCCCAGGCCCCGACAAGCCCGTCGCTCCTGGTGTCCACTGCGGAGACTCCTTTGAACGCTGTGTAGACAGAAGGTTTCTGTCAGGCCAACAGCAAAGCCTCCGGCCCCTGCCCTGCCAGCTGCGGGTGATCTGCCGTATGGTTGGGTCACCTCCTAGGAGCCTGGACGTGCCAGTAGTTTGAGAGCAGAGAACATTCTGGGCAATGCCAGGGTTTACTGTTTTCTGCTGGTTTTCGTCTTTGTTTTTTTCTCCATCAGCCATTTTTTCTCCTCTATGCCCAGAAATCACATTCCGAAGCCGTGGGCCCGTGGCCAGATGGGAAGCGCGCTGGGCCTCACCCGGCGCTCAACCTGCTGGTGTCTCTCCCCCTCCCCCCGCCCACTCGAGGGGCTCTTTAGATTGTGGGGTTCCGTGTCCTACTGAGGGGTTGGGAGCTGAGGGGATAACTGGTGGACATCTGGTGTAATGCGAATTACATTAAAGAAAACCCCTCCGTGTTAAGCAGGACTCACGCCCGCGATGACTAAGTTAAAGTGCGAGCGGGAGCCAACTTCAAGAGAAGAACTGAGTACTCACGCAGCCCGGGTGGGTCCTAGCGCGGGGGAAGTCCTGACACTGGCACGTGGGACCTGCAGCTTGCCGGGCGACAGCCGGGGGGTGGACGTCGCCGGCCTTTGCTGGCTGTGTTCCGGAAGCGGTCACACCTGTCTCTGTGCCCTATGGGGTCTCAGGCTTGGAGAAAAGGACTCGGTGGCTTCAGGGTCAGGCCCCGGGGTCCGAAGTCCTTCCCGCCAGGTCTGCTATCCCACTCTCCGCTGGAGTCCGCAGGGTGCGGGGAGCCAGGGCTGGGCTCTGTAGTTAGGAGCACGTCGATCACATCTCCAGCAGATAAAAACAGGCAGGGAGAAATCTGAGGAATTTTAATTGCTGCTCCACGTCTTTGGAGTCTTGAAGGCCGGGGCCTTGCAGGCCGGACACGAAAGGCCTGCTCTGCGTGCCCAGCCGTGGGAGCCGGCCTTTCCCCCCTCCCTGCCCGCCCAGCCCGGAGTCCAGCCGGCCCGGGAGGGGCCCGTGGTGGCGGAAGCTTCCAGGCTGCTCCCAAGCTTGGCTGGGCATCTTGGACGCAGGCTTTAGGAGACTGGGTTGCTTCAGGGGGCCGTGAGAGTCGGATCTTTCGGTCCCAGTAAGGGAGGCGCACCCTGAATTGCTGTCAGCAGCGAGGCAGCTTAGTGGCCGCACAGGGAAGGCGCGTGAGGGTGGGCCTGCCCCGAGGTCCACCCGACAGGTACGCACCGAGTGCCTGCTGCGTGGATCAGGCGTGTTCTAGAGCAAACGGACCCACGTCCCTGTCCTTTGGCAGCCTGTTTCCAGAGCGGGCCGGGCCTGAGGCCTGTTTCCAGAGCCGGCCACCGTCTGCCTCTGTGTGAGCGTCCAAGAAGCGGGAGGTGAGGCGGGACGCGGCCTTGGCACCAGAGAAGGGTTCTTCCCGCCAGCTCCCGTGGGCCGGGCTACGGCTGGGGCACCGTGCTGGGTGGGCGGAACCCGGAGCCCCGGGTGACCTGTGGCCGCAGCAGGCTCGGGGGTCTTTGGGGGAGTGGCCGAGGGCTCGGCCCCACGTTTGGGAAGAGACGCCACTTCTCTCTGGAAGCTGCACGTGGAGTCTGGGTTCTGGTGCCGTTGCCGGGAGGAGCGTGTGTGTTTCCTCCCGTCTCCAGGGACGAGGACATCCCCAGCGCCTCCTGTCACTGGACCCGGACGTCCAGGAGCCCTTCCTACCGTCTGCTGCCAGCACCCTCTCCCCGCTCCCCCGGCCCTTTAATGACGACTAGTTTCGCGTCACCGGCCTGCGTGTTCCGTGTGGTGGGGACGGGGTGGGTGAATTCCCGGCTCTCTCGGCCCGCCCTGCCTGGGGGTAGAGTGGCTTCGAGAGTCTGGGGCCGGGCGAGGGAGCTGTGTGGGCGGAAGTGACAGAGGCTCACGGGTGAGAGGCGCGTGTAACGACACAGAACTCAAGGCCCGGAGCGTGGACAGCCCTGGCTTTCCTCCCTCTCTCGGTTCCTGGGTGCAGCCCCCGGGAAGAGCCCTGCCCCGCTGGTGGCTGGAGCCCCAGAAGGCCTGTGCTCTGGGGGCCACGCGCATCACCTCGGCCTGCCCCCCATTCCTGGAGGGCCTGGGCCCACTCTGTCTCCTCCTCTCTGTGAGAGCTGGACCTGCCACTCCACCTCCTGGCTTGGCCTCAGTTTCCTGTTTGCTGAAGGGGGTTATTGTCTGGAGTTTCGTTAAATCGTGTTTTAATTACCCAAGTTCCACGCGAATGTGCTCGTTTGTTGAGACTGGGACGGATCTGATAAGGCTGAAGCCTGCGACCCCCGCGCCCCGCTCTCCGCGCTCCCTCTGCTGCTGGCGGTGACCGCGGTTGTCGTCTTCCTGTGCTCACCCGCAGGTGGAGGGTCTCGTGGTCCATCGGGTGTCCGGCATTTTCCTCGAGGTGCAGGTGGCCTCGCGCCTCATGTCTTCTCGCATTTGCTCTTGCGCTCGTGCCACAGCTTGGCGCACTGCGCGTCCGCGTGGACGGGTCTTCCTCCTCCTTCACCTGCTGCGTGGTGTGCGCTGCGGACATCCGCGGTTCCTCTGATGGCATTCGGGGTGTCCGTGGCTGTTGGTCACTGGAAGCGTGTGGCCCTGAACGTCGCTGAGTTTGAACGTGCCTCCTGCACACGTGCGAGTGCCGTCCCAGGTAGACGCTGAGGCGCTGACTCTCTGGCATTGGTTACTGCAAGGATAAGCTGCTGGGAATGTTCCCGGCTCGTGCGGGATGTAGGACACCGCAGACGGAGGGGAAGCTGATGGGTAGTGTTCACCAACTTTGCCCCAACGCCGTTCTAGGTATTCTGTCTACATTTTCCGTGGACTGCTCCTTGACATCTAAATCCCCATTTTACAGAAGGGGAAAACTGTGGCCAGGCAAGTTAAGTAACGTATCTGCTGCCACTCAGCTGCCGAGGGTGGGCCTGGGGCCGCGGCCGGGTGCCTGACTGCCGGATCCACTGCACCTGGGGAATGGGGCGTCTCCGTCCTGCCCCTCGAGAAGGGACAAGAGGGAGGCAAGGCCTTGCTCTCAGCTGGCCCGGCTGCCTCTGCAGTGAGCTGGGAAGGGGGTTTGCCGGAATTTCCTGGGGCAGCTCCCAGGCAGGCTGCCTGGGTCTAAGGACTGCAGGGTGGCCGAGGTCCTTCCCCGCCTGCTCTTCCCCCGGCGTGTTCCAGCCTGTCCGTTCTTGGCATCTGTAAGTCGTGCGAGTTCTGTGAGCACCTGGGGTTTGCTCTGAGACCCTGTGGCACCAACATCTGTTAGCGCTCAGAGAACAGAAGGAGCGACGGAGCAGTGCCGCGGGAAGATATCAAGTCCAGAAGTACGAGGTCTCAGGGACAGAGAGGAAAATCCCCGACCGAACTCCAGCCCGCTCCCCAAGTCCCCGCTTTGATGTGGTCTTCCCGTGGCCTTATAAGGCATTGTGCCTGCGATTCGGGGCTCCGGGTTGGTGCTGGCCGCACACCCAGTGCCCAGAGGAGCTGGCCTGTCCTCCTGGGGCCCAGGGAGGAACTCAGGAGGGAGGCACGTCTGGGCCATGTGGCCTGAGAGACCACTAAGCCAAGCCGCTGGGCAGGGCAGCCTGGCACCAGGCCAGGTAGGCCAGGGGCTCCGGGGAGAAGGTCTGTGATCAGAGCTTGGAGCAGGGGCTGAGGCCCACTGGGGCCCAGGGGCCGGAGTGACAGCTGAGTAGACCAGAGAAGCAGTGAAGGGCAGTCACTGCATACCAGGGCCCACACTTGGGCTTGGTACAAGAACAGTGGTTTAGAAGATACAAAGATTTCAAGTAAGAAAAAAAAAAAAACAATGGTAAAGGGTGTGGGCTCCAGCTCTGCCACTTACTCTCTGTGTGACCCTGAGCAAGTCACTTAACCTCTCTGTGCCTCAGTGTTGTCATCTGCAAAGTGGGGATAACAATGGTAGAAATACCTGAAAGGATTGCCACGAGGATGAAACACCGAGCACCGGAAACAGCGTGCTGAGCGGGCTAGGAGCTGCTTCCACCTGTCCGTGTGGGTACCTGGGGGCAAATGAGTCCCCCCAGCTGTTCCCATCTGATGATAACAGTGGAAGGAACACATGGAAACGACTGACCCCTTGGGCTGTGCTCGTGGTATCAGGTGCTGTGCTAATAAGCACTCTGTACGCGATTGCTTCCCTACTCCTCGCAGCCCCCGAGACATCCTGAGTGCTGCCGTCCCTGTCTATACTTGGGGAGACTGAGGTGCACTGGAGATCGGGTTCCTTCAACCAGGGGATGCAGCGTGTGCGGCAGTGCTGGGATTTGAACTGGGGTCTGACCACCCCGGGTTGCATGCCCTCTGTACCGTGGCTCCCCATGGCGCTGAGGGCCTGGCCCCTGGACCAGCCAGGGTTCAGCTCGAGGGCAGGGCCAAGTCCTCGAACCGTGAGGAGGAGCCGTGGGGGCCTTTGAGTCCCACTGGACAGATGGGAGCACTTGGGGACTGCTGCTGGGCTGTTTCTCGTGTGCTTCTTGAACTGTGATCCCTGGTCCCTGGCCAGTGCCAAGGTGCTTGGCCACGCCTGCTCCCATGCCTGCAGGAGCCCTGGTTGACTGTCTGAGGCCAGGCTGGGGCAGCCGAAGGAGCTGGCTCGAATCCTGGCTTTGTCTCACTGCCTGTGACCCAGAGCCAGTCGCCTGGGCTCCTTCCTGCCCACTGAAGTGCTCGGCTATTGGGAGGCCTTCCTGCCAGGATTCCCTCTGTGAGCCCTCGTACGCCGTGAGTGGTGGCAGGTGATATGGGTGGCTGTCATTAGCATCGTTTCCCTGTCTCGCATGGCCCTGGAGGCTTGGGGCTGCTTTCTTTGTGGGGAAAAATGGTAAAGATTATACCTCTCACTTTACAATTTGCAAATCATTGTAACGAGCATTTATTTCTTGAGAGGTGGGAAGAGCAGGGCTGTTGCGATGATTAAAGGGGTTAATGAACACACACACACACACACACACCCCCACACACGGTTGGCCCTTCATATTCATGGCTGTGCGTGCGTGGATTCAACCAACCACGGGTAGGAAATACGTGGGGGGAAAGCGTCTATACTGGACATGCACAGACTTATTTCTTGTCATTATTCCCTGAACTGTACAGCATAACAACTATTTACATGGCATTTACATTGCATTACGTATTATAAGAAATCTAGAGGTGAGTTAAAGTATATGGAAGGATGTGTGTGTGTTATATGCAAATACTACGCCGTTTACATAAGGAACTTGAACATCCGTGGATTTGGGTAGCCTTGGGGAGTCCTTGGACTAATTGCCCATAGACGCCAAGGGACGACTGTGTGTGTCGTGGTGCCTGACACATGGGAAATGTGCAGTGTCAGTTGCCTTATTATTGTTGTGGTTTATTACTGTGCCCATTTTACGGATAAGTAGACCAAGGTCTAGAGGTGAGGCAGGCAGTGGAGCCAGGATGTGACCCTGTGCCTGGCTTGACATCCCACATTGCCTCTGGCCTGGTGACTGAAAGCGTGGGGACCACAGACCCGGCGGGGTGGCTCTGCAGGTGAGACGAGCGTTTGCTGTAGTGGAGCATTTGCCGGCGTAGTGTGTCGTCGGCGCAGGGTGCGCAGGAGCTCTCGCCGCATTCTACATAGCAGGGACCATTTAGCGGTAAGGGGCCAAGCCCGGAACTTGCTAGAACTCCGCTTCGTGAGTGTGTCAGAGAGCTTGGTGCTCCCAGCGGGGAGCACTGAAGCCGTCTTCAGAGTGGTGACTACGGTGCCGTGCGCACACGCGGGCTTCGTTACAGGGTCCCCCGCGGCTGCCTTGATGGTGGCAGCGTTTGGAGTCTCTCAGCTTTTCCAGGTGTGCCAGTAAAAAGACACCAGTGCTCCAAAGGCTCGTCAGCGCCTCACCTGGCTGCGGCGCGGCCGGGGTGGCGCGGAGGGCCGCGCGGAGTCCCCTCTGTGCAGAGGACCCGGCAGGAAGGGCTTTGTGGATTCTCTCTCTCGCAGGCTGTCTCCCGCTCCCTCGAGGGAGCACCGCCTGCCAGCTTTCGAGGGGGTGGCGGCATCCGTCTTTTTCCAGCACGAAAGATGGGCTTTAATTGGCTGCCTGGGCGTCCCAGCCATCTAACGATGCCACCTGTGTGCGTCCCCTTCCTGTCACCGTCTCCCAGCTCCCCTGTCAGCTCTGGCTGTGTTAACACAAACAGCCAGTTTACAAGCCCAGGAAGTGTTCGGCGATTATCATAATTGGCGGCGGCGGGGAGAGAAGCCACCCTGCCTGGGGAAGGAAGTGGCCGGGTTTCCAAGTAAATGGGACACGGGAGCCCGAGTGGCCACATTTTAACAACCTCTGAGAAGCGCGTGTAGTGCCCTGGAAAGATTTGAAAGAAGACAGGGAACAGCCACAAAATGTTAGCTGTTTGTCTTTAAAACAAACCCCCAAACAAGACGCTTTCCTCCGGCTGTGTCCACTCGATGAGCTCCGCGATGCAGGGCGCTATTTTTCTTTTGTGCATCACGGTGAGGACTGCTCTTTCTTTTAAGCATCCGTCAGAGGTGTAGTTTTTTTCCCCCAAGAGAGGGTGTTTTTCTTCTTTTTTCTTTTCACAAAGAGAAGTTGGTGACAGCTGCTGAGTTTGGGCTTTTTTATTGCTTGTCATTTTGTGGTTTGAGAAGTGCTACCATAGCATCATTAGGAGCGTTAGGAGGCATAAGTGTAAACCCCCTAAATCTTGTCTGACCCCCCCCCCCACATCAGGAGTATTTGCCAAAGTGCGTTCCTTGGGACATGAATCCCATGTGATGCTTTTGAAAAACAAAACTCCATGATCTAAAGAGGTTTGGAGAATGCAATATACACTAGCACTTGGAGAGTCACAGTGTTTATAACTGTAGTAAAAGCCCTGATAAGTCCTGCAGTGAAGGACCTGGTTTAACTTTGTTTAAAACAATCTTCTTTGATCACAGAACTCTTTTTGACAGAGTACCAATAAACACAGAAGACAGTTTGATAAGCCCTGGTCATCTAGCATCTTCCATATCTAGAGTTATCCTGCTGGGTGGGTCAGATCGATGGGGCCTTTGTTAACATCCCAGAAATCTCCCAGCCTGTGGACCAATCAGACTCCCCTTGGCAACCTGACATCACCTGGCCAGGCCGGTTGGGAGTAGCCCTGCCACGTGGGATGAGACGCCAGACATCTGGAACTCTCTGGTGGGGAACAGGCAAGGCGTGTGCAAGGACCAGGCTGGTTTCCGGAAAGTGCGTGTGTTGGTGAAATACGGGAGGCAGGACTGAAAACCAGCTGGAGCCAGAGCGAGCGGCCCCTGAGTGTCGTGCCGAGGAGCTTGGGTTTACGTTAAGGGAAGTGGGGACCCACTTAGAGCGCACCAGGCCCTGCGGGCTTCTTCGTAAACCCCCTGAGGCAGCCCTCTTAGGACCCTGCGCTGGAGGAAGAAGGATCCAGAATTGAGGAATCGAGGTCTGCTCTTAGGGCCGGCAGGGGAGGCTTGCTGGTCCTGGGTCCATGACAGGATAGAAGAGGGACATTTTCTGAGCCGGTGTGTGCAGTTCCAGGGTGGCGGGCAGGACTTCCTCCCTGAGGGAGCGGCGTGGTCCTGCGTGGGATTCCGTGGTGGGCTGTGGGCTGGGCAACAGTTACTTCCTAAAAAGGCATCGCAGTAGGTGACTTTCAAGCATGGTAGGATCTGCCTCCGTTGACCTAAATTCCCACCGGCACACTCAGAACGGGGTCCCCACCACGCCGCCTTTGCCGCCCCACCCGGTCCCACCCGCCCCGAGACACCCTAATGCCCCTGCTTTGTCTTCCTGCAGGAGCTCGTGGGCGAGGTGCTCAGAGAAACGCTCAGCGAGGAGGAGGAGGAGGACGACTTCCGGCTGGAAGGTACTCGCCGTCCGCGGCAGTGAGGCGGGGAGCGGGGTGCCTGGCCGGCCCTGGGCCCCCACGGTCTCCAGAAAAGCTGCGGATGAGGCAGAGCACGAGGACGTTGTGACTCTCTGGGGGCGGGCTGGGCGTGAGGACCGAGAGGCCAGGAGGGAGCCCGAGCACCTGTCACACCCGGCCTGAGCCGCACTAGCTGGCGCCGAGGACGGGACGTGGAACCTCAGCGTCCCCTCTGTGGACGGCAGCAGGAGCCGCCCAGGGCTGCGTGCGAAGCCCTCAGACGGCGTCAGGCATGTAGTTAGCGCTACGCGCGGTTGCTGGCGTGTTTTCCCGTTTCTCCATTCATGTCGCCGCTCCCTGGTGCCTTAGCCTGTGTGCGTGCGCACGAACACACACACGCACACACACACACACGCACACAGCCTCTCGCCTCGTCTGTGGCCCTCATTTGTTCCTCTCTTCACGGGGAATTGCCGTCTTGTAGAGAGAATCGGGACACTAAGGCAGA
Source organism: Avahi laniger (assembly GCA_963575035.1). Lineage (NCBI taxonomy): Eukaryota > Metazoa > Chordata > Mammalia > Primates > Indriidae > Avahi > Avahi laniger. The sequence goes on from CAUYSK010045893.1 coordinate 51,409, forward strand.
GCGCCTGCCGGCCACTGGCCTGCTGATTTGACTTGGGGCAAGCTGAGCCTTCCCGAGCCTCAGTTTCCACATTTGTAGAATGGGGACGAGGGCCTTTTCCCTGCTTTGCTGCCAGAGTCAGTGCAAGGAGTGGACGACACCAGGAAGCTGAGCGAGTTTGCTGAACGGGTTAGCGTTTCCGTGTTTTGTTAGAATCAGAGACAGACTCTCCGAACGGGGCAGCCTTAGCAGAGTAAGGACCTCTCGGCCGAGGCCAGGGCAGGCACTGGATGGAGGGCTGGGGGGCCGTGGTGCAAGGGTCCTGGGGTGCCCAGGGGCTTGAGAGGAGAGCTGTACTTGTGGATTCTCAGACAGTGCGAGGAGGTGCGAGGAGGTCCAGGGGAGCCAGGGCCTGCCCCGAGGACGGGGGCCACCTTCGGCCTGAGAGCTGCTGTAAATGTTGGATCTCAGGCTGCACCCCAGGCCCACCGAATCCCACCCGCATTCTGGTAAGCTCCCAGGTGACTCGCATGCACATCGCACTTGGAGCAGCACCGTTTGAAGAGACTCACTCTGTCGCCCTGAAGATGGAGGCAGGCTGGAGATCCAGGGACCCGCCGAACGTCGCTAAATATGAGCAGGCGCCAAATCAAGGGGGAGGAGTGGGGAGGAGTCCCACGGACAGAAAGCCTTGTCCCCAAACGTCCCTGGAGTGCGTTTGCCTGTGACCTTGGTGCTTGCACTCAGGGGCTCCGTGGCTTTGATTATCGTGATGCCCGGGGCTCCCCAAGCCTCAGAGATGCCGTGGTGAGATGGGCGGATTTGGTGCCCAGAGGAGATCTGGGGAGTCAGGTGAAGTATGCAGGATGCAGGCCCTGGGGGTTGAGGTGACCCCAGATGTTGATTACGTGGTGTTCAGCACTCACTCCGTTTACCTATTCATGTGCTCATTCCTGAGGTCACTTAATAGCAAGTTCATCCTCTTGTCCGTCCGTCCGTCCGTCCTTCCATCTACTCCTTCCACCTTCCATCCACCGCCTACGCACCCGTGGCCCACCCCTCGGCACGCTCCTCCATCTGTTGCTCCACCCATCTCGCCCGTCCCTCCCTCCACTGCCCGTGCATTCACTGGCCCATCTCCCGCCCACACCCATCTGCGCAGCGTCCGGCACTCCTCCTTGGCCCATCCCGCCTTCGTCTGTTGGTCCTCGTCTCTCCGTCTGCGTTTCCCTCTAGCCACCATTTATTGGCTCCCTGGTTAGAGCCAAAAACTAGGGACGTTTTTGTCCACTGAGGTTCAGAGTGAAATTATGTAACTGGCTTCGAATGAGACGTCTTTACCTGCAGACAGACGTGAAATGAGCTCCCCTCCCCGCCCTGGCAGGGACTTGGGGTGCGGTCTGGGGCAGTCCCTCCCCCTCTGTACCATAGTTAGTGGTGACGTGGAGCGGGACGTGGTGGGCACTCAGGGCGTGGACACCTTGTGGGGAGGAGGAGCCGCTCTGGGGGCTGTCCCGCTCTTACAAACGTTGGTTGGCAGCTGGGGGGACACTACGAGATCCCCAAGGGTCCCGGCTCTGGTCAGGGAAAGGGCGTGAGGTTGGCAGCACTTGTCCGGTCTGGGGCGGCCCAGGCACCTTACGGATGGCTGGTGGTGACAGGCATGTCGGTGCCACCACTGACAAGGCAGGGGATTGGGAGCCACTGGCCCGCCTCAGTGTCCCAGCCGGGGGTTGGGGGTTGGGCTAGGTTGTCGGCGGTCAAGCTTTCCAGCCCCTTTCTTCAAACAGAAGCTTACACAGAAGCACAAAATGTAAAATAGTTGAAACAGGCTTCAGAAAGATGCATGCAGTGTGATGTCTTTTATATTAAAAAAAGATACCCGACAGCCCCCGCTGTGTTTTCTTGGGGTACCACGTATGGTATGTTACTGTGTGCATAGAGGCCTAGGCGGCGGGTAGCAGTACCTCTTTTCAAACACAGGAGGAGAGTCAAATTGGAAAGGTGGTCAAAGAAGGCTGTAGTGTTATCTGTAATTCATGTTTTAACTTTTACAAGAAGAATGTGATCATGTATTCCTTACGAAATTAAAAACTAACGACACGATTTAAAAGTGAAAACAATAAATAAAGCATCAAGAGTGGAGCTGCTCTGGTGTGAGCCAGGTTGGCACCTGGACATGTCCACCTGGCCCCTGAGGCCCCTCGGAGGGACCCTGGGCCAGTGACTGTCTGTGGTTCTCTGGCCACCCCAGGACGGTCTGGTGAGAGCAGGTGCTGCCCAGTCCTGGCCACGGGGAACCAGCCACCTGCTCCGCACCCGGGGCTGCGGGTGTCCCTCTGTGCTACTGGCCAAGGGAGAACAAGCTGAGTCCTGAGTCTCTTCTTTGTCCTCCCGTTGGCCAAGTTCATTGCCTCTTGGCGGGCTGGAGAGCTGTTTAAGAGAGAAAAAAGGCCATCTGAGGCGTGAAGATAAAAAGAAGTCTTTTAGCCATCCCAGGAGAGGATGGCTTTAGCTCCCGCGTTGTTATGTAAAGCCGGCCCTAATCCAGCGTCTTAACCGCCTTAACTGGCCAGCTGGGAGCGTGAGGGAAGGGAGATTAAGGCTGGGTTTGGTGCGGGGGCCAGGGCTGTGGAGCTCCTTTTGAACTGGGGAAAGAACAAAGTAAACATCAAAAGTCCCAGGCTCTCCGAGCTGGCTGGGCGTGGCAGGGCGGAGGGGGGGGGAGTGAGGCTTTCACCCCCTCCTGCTGACCCAGCTGGGGTCTGAGGACTGGGGCGGGGCGACCCCACACTCACCTCCAGCACCCACCCAGCGGGCCCGCCTCCCCAGCCGGGCAGGACGCCAGGGGGTGGCAGCCGCAGCTCAAGCCCTGAGGGGGGGACCTGTGCCAGGCCTGCTTGGCAGACCACGGTGCCTCGCGTGGCCTCCAGGAATCGCTGCGTCCCCTCCTCCCTGGGCCCCTTCCGCCTCCCCAGGGCTGACTTTGCCCCCACCCAGCTCCGTGTCTCTCTTCTGGGCCTCTGCCCACTGTCCCTTGTCTCCTGAACTCTGGGCGTCACCTGTCGGGAGCCCGCTCTGCAGAACCCGGTCCAGCCTGCTGGACCCACCCTTGCAAAGAAGGTGCTCAAAGCCACTGAAGTCATGTGGCCCCCTCCCCCTCCAGGGCCAGCCTGTCCCTCCAGGCTCCCAGGGCAGGCCTCGCTCTGCCCAGGTGGCCGTCCCCGCCAGCCTGGCGTGTGGACCTGGCATCCTGGGGGGCAGCTCTGCTTCCCGGCCCGAGGGTGGGTGTGCCTGGAGGATCAGCTCCTGCCCGGCCGGCGGCGGCGTCAGGACTGAGACCTGGGGGCCCAGCAGCCTCCGGGGCTCAGGGCCTCTTCAGCTCTGCACCCGCCCGGACTTCACCTTCCTCGTCCGTCCTGCCTCCGTTCTGACTTCCTGGGAAGTTGCAACTCAGATCCCCATTCCCGCCTGGCTTTCCCACACGCACGGTGTGACCTCGGGCGAGTCACCTAGCTTCTCTGAGCTTGCGTTTCCTTGTTGGGTCCCGTAGAACTTCTCCCTCGGGGTTTTGCAGACAGTGAGGCAGGCCCAGAGCAGCCCCGGTGCAGGCCAGGGCCCGGAGCCTTCGAGATTGTTGTCATTTCACCGTCCGGCACACGTTATGATCATTCGCCTAGTCCAGATCAAAGACGGCCTCTTTTCAAAGCTTCCCTAATCCTGTTAGGATCTCTGAATGCCTCCTTGCGCTCCCAGGGCGTGGTTTAGGGTCTGGCATGCTGTAAGTGCTCAATAAATACTCACTAGAAGAGTGAAAGTCAACACCATAAAGTCACTGAAATCAGGTGACCCCCTCCTTCGGGCTACTCAGGCAGGTCCTGTGTTCCCATGCTGGGGCCCAGGCCTGTCTGTTCTGGCTCCCTGGTATGAGATGTCATAGCCAGTGACAAGGCTGAAGGGCCCTTGGGAGGCCTTTAGTTCCTTTCATTTGTAGTTGGAAAACTGAAGCCCAGAGAGGGGAGGTGGCCTGCCTAGGGTCACACAGCAGACTGAGAAGAGAACCCATGACTCTGCCTCCTGCTCAGTCAGTAAGTACTGAGCACCTGCTGCTGCTATGGGGCCCTACCATCAGGGCCTTCACAGCGGGGAGGCAGGTGGTGAAGACATAAACTGGTGAATGAGCACAGAAGTTTCTGCCAGTGGTGATCTGTCAAGAAGCAAGACCCAGTGAAAGAGCGTGAGGCCTTTAGAGTGTGAGGTGATTCTTTAGCTGAGATGCAGATGGCAGGAAGGAGCCAGCCATGGGAGAATGTGGAGGGAGAGCAGCTGGGAGGAGCGAGCAAAACCCCAAGGTGGAAGGAACTTGGAGTTTTGGGAAGCACAGAAAGGAGGTCAGTGTGACGGGGGAGACGTGCGAGGCGGGTGGGGAGTCGGTGCGTGTCACACCACGCACTTGGGTTGGAGGCTTGGGGAGACGGCTGCCAGATTCTGACTTCCAGCTGAAGAAGATGATTCTGGCTGCCGGGAAGGATGGCCACGGGGAGGGAACCAGGAGGCAATGGCAGTAGTGCTGGCCTAGCCTGGGGACCGTGGGTCTGGGGAGGCGGAAGGGTCTGGGGCTGGGGAGGGGGCTGAGGTGGGGAGGGAAAGGGTCTCCGGTGCATCGTAGACTTTTGGCTTAAGGAGCTAAGGAAATGGCAGCGTCACGTCAGAGGTGGAGGTTTTGGCGGGTGACCGTTAGACATCCAGGTGGGGAACCCGAGTGGGCCGTGGGGTACCTGGCTGTGCAGTTGGGTGCAGGGGCGGTTGGGTAGGAGGGACAAAGAGTCAAGACGTCTCAGGAGGCAGCCACAGAGGGTTGCACGTGACTCCCGGGCCAGGCTGGCTGGTGGGGTCCCTGGAAGTCTGAGAGGAAGTGGGGTGCACGGGAGAGCAGCGGGGACCCCCAGCCAGAGGGGCAGGCAGGCCACACCCTGCTGGCTCGTGTCCCTCAGTTCAGAGCCCGTCCTGTCGTGGAGTGTCAGCCGAGCCTGACTCCACTCCCCTGAAGTCCCCCCAGAAGCCGAGTTTCAGCAGTGACAGGACAAGCGGACTTTGTACCTCGGCGGTTTCTCTCAAGTCTGTTCTTCATAAAAGCTCAGCTTGAACAGTGGAAATTCTGACTCGTGTCAGATACTGAGGAGGTTTTAATAGTTTCAAGTAGCTCGGGGTTACATTGTAAAAGTTGGATTTCATCACGTGTTTTAACTTGGGTGGGGACGGGCAGAGTGGAAGGGACATGATATTTTTAGCCCGCAGAGCTCCCCCCTTCCTTCTCCCTCTCCCAGGGTCCCCTCCCTCCCTGAGCAGATGTTTGCTCTCTGTCCTGCTCGGGCCCCCGAGCAGAGTGGCCACCAGCCTCATGCTCAGATGCAAAAGAAAGGCCAGGGTGCTTCGCGCTGGGAAGGGTTTTTCCCCTTTCTCTTTCCCTCAGTTACAGCTGGTCCTTAAGCAAAATCTAGGGACAGTAAAATGCAACCTGGGGAGGCGGGATTGTGGAGAAAAAGACCCTGGTGGCATTTCTGGTCTCAGGAAGGGGTGCACACCCACTGGTGGGAAAGCCCGAGACCGCCCCAGCGAGTCCTGCATTGGTAATTACTGTTTGGGTGGTGGAGGCCTCCATGGTGGTTTTTCCTGAAAAGCAGGAGCTCAAAGCGATGGATTAGTTAAATCAGGATTCTTTTGGAAACTCACCCCAAACTCGCTTAAGCTTTTGGCACACGATATTGAAAAATCCTAGGGCAGGTCTTGCCTAAAACGGCCTGGCCAGATTCAGGAGCTGAGACCGTGTGGCACAGCTCTCTCCCTGCCTCCGCCCCGGCAGCCTCCACCCCACAGGGGCAAAGCTGGTCGCCCCCAGCTCTAGGCCTGCCCATCCTGTGAGCTCAGCCACCGCAGGTGAAGGGAGCCCCAAGTCATGCTATTTCTTGCAGATATTCGACTCTCACTTTACTGATCAGGGTGGGTCCAGGTTTTCTAGGACCTGAAGCTTATGCAACTTTGGGACTAAATCTAAAAATGTAATATCGCCATCTCAGTCTGCACTTAGCTCATTTCCAGAAATGCCTGTGTTTCCCGACAATGTCGCCTGACGCAAGGGAGGGCATGGGACATCAGAATGGAAAGAGATGACAGACTTACCGATTGAGGATAAAATGCCTCATTTTGAAAATGTTACAGTGCACACAGCCACGTTGTAAAGGTCCATTCCAGGTTGGAAAGGGCTGGAGCAAGTGAGGGGTCGGGACGCGCGGCTCCGTCAGCTCCGCGAGGAGCCCTCCTTCCGTGCTGACCCAGGGCCAGCGCAGCGGCGTCAGGATGAGATAGCCGGGTCGGGTGGGGTTCTGGGTACATCCCTGACGCTGGGATGGGGCCAGTCCCCCATAACCCGCACAGACTGAGAGTGGGGGAGGGGAGGCTCAGCAGGGAGCGGATGCTGTTATCAGAAGGAGAAGGGTTGCTGGACATGCAGGGGCAGGTGTCAGCTATTGTGGTGTGACAGAGTAGAGAGACCAGTGGCTTGGGGAGTCAGGACACGGGGATTTTAGTTCTTCTTGTTCCACAGCTCCTGAGTTCAAATCCTGGTTCCGCTTCTTACTATTGTTTCGTTTTGATGAGGAGGAGGAGGAGGAGCGCCCACGGTGTGACAGACACCATGCTACATTTTTTGGGGCCACAGAAGACAGAGTCAGACGATGCATCAAGTGATGATAGCAACACCCACCGTGACCCAGGCTCACTGAGCAGGGACACCTAACCTCGCCCCGGAGGGTGTGAGACACGCTTCTCCCAGGAACTGCAGGGCGAGCAGGGTGGCAGGGTACAAGGGTGTCCTTGGCAGGGCCGGCAGCAGACGAGCACCGAGCACGGCAGGTCAGACGCAGAAAGCAGCTCCATGGGGATGTGGGGCTGAGGGGCGGTAGCAGCCAGGTCCTGGAAGACTCTGGACTCATCCTTAGGCAAAAAGGAGCCATCGGAGGGTTTTAAGTAGGGACGTGGCTTAATCAAATTTGCTTTTTAAGCTAAGTTTCCTTTTTTGTAAAATGCAAATGAGCAACACAGTCTGCACGGGGGTAGGAGGACGTAATGGAACAACGTGTGTAACTGCCAACATCACCCGCGTCTCCAGGACAGCCCAGCCGTGTGTGTGACTGTGTTTACAAACTGAGTCATGCATGTCCGGGACTCACTCCCTAGGGAGAGCCGGACACAGATAATGCAAGAAACCATTTGGCCTGGAATGCACATATGATATCTTTCTCTTTTTACTGGCAGCAGATTTACCCATCTAATTATATTTGGCACAGGCTAATATTAAAATTCATCTGCATTCCTTCTAACAGCTGCTGTCAGAAGGCTGGGGACTCAAACATCCTGCAGCAGATAATCTGTACGTGGACAATTGGAAAAGGGCCGTGGACGCCTTAGGGCCAGCGTCCAAACTCCAGCCAGGAAGCTCTGGCTTGTGTTAAGTGTTACATTGTATTCACTGAGAAGAACTTGCCCGGTAACTGGGCTAAGGGAGGCGTCTGCCCTGCGTTTGAAATGTTAGGAATTCCTGGTCTTCAGCGGGGTGATTTAGTCGTAACGGTGTTTCAAATTCTGTTTCTTCTTTCAGAGTTTCCTATCTATCAGGCCTTTCTGGACTGTGTTAAAATAAGCTGCCTTTTGCTGATGTCACGCAGGTTTTGGATTTTTACCTATTCGCTGTGCCCGTTTCTAGCGTCAGTCGAGGCAGGAGGCGTGGCGTGTCTGCCACGTAGCCAGCTGTCCTCATGCCTATCTGTAGGGCGTGTTGCAGCTCAGCGGACTGTGGAGCATCTCTGTGCGTGTGCGCGGCGTGCCACACACTGGGCGACTCGGCGGCAGAAGCTGGCAGGGCCCCAGCTCTCAAGAAGCTTGCGTCCTGGCCGTGCAGACGCGGGGGCTCCGATGACGCGGTCAGAAGGTCCCAGATAGGACTGTACAGAACAAAGCGCGAGACCCAACGGCGGGAGACGGCACCCTGCCGGCTCCAGATGCGTTTGCACAAACGAGGAAAGGTGCCCTTCCTTGAGAGCCCTTTCTGCCATCCGTCGGGAAAACGTCATGAGCAATACCCATGTCTATGGTGTCTGTCGTGTGAGTGGCGCCTCCTGGAGTTGTGCAGTGTACAACCTACTTCTCAGAGCCGGTCTTCCAGTGACCCCAAATGACCCCAGACCAAGCGGGGAGAGTCTAGAGGTGCTCCTCCTGCTGGGCTGCTCAGGAGGGTGGATCTGTTTTATTTCTCGTGCTGTTTGGGTGGCGCCATCTGTCAGCAGCTCAGGCTGGGTGGGCCATGCCATCCTGCTCCCTGGGTCACTGCTGTTTGCCAGGGTAAACAGTCCCAAGTGATCGCATTCTCCCAGCAGGGGTCCCTAAGTAGCCTCCCACTGGGCCCATGGGGGTGGGGGGTGGGAGTCTAGACCCATGATCAAAGTTGCCACCGTTCAGGTATTTCCTCTCTTCTTTCTCTCTCTCTTCCTCCTTTTTTTTAAACTGGGGGAGGGGAGAGGGAAGAGACTGTCTTTGATCTCAGCGGAGGAAAAAAGTCTGTTCTGTTCAGGCTTTTGGCTAACACAACAAACAGTGTTTAAAATTTAACTTTGCTTAATTAATTAGTAATTCTGTTTAATGCTGTCTGATCTCCCTCCAAAAGGTATTTTGAAGCTCGAGAAGGGAACATCAAAGGGAGCCGGGTGAAGATGGTCAAGTAATGCATTTAATCTGGCAGTTGCTGGGGGTGGAGAGCTGCCAGGCTGGGAGCTCGTGGGGGAGGGAACCGTCATTTGGTAAACACAGCGAGCGACTCCTCGTGGCTGTGGTACGAGGATATGAGGAGGGACAAGGGAGCAGCTTCCAAAGAGAAGCGGCTCCGCAAACCACCCCCAGACTCGTTTGGGCTGGGAATTGGTTTTAGGAGAGCAGAGCTGACATTTTCTTTCTCCCACGGCCACTGAGTGTGGTTGGGCAGGTTGTGTACTGAGTAAGGGTTTCCAGTCAAGTGGCAAGTAGTAGGTGAAATCCGGTCTGCGCCTTGCTCATCAGCGTGTAGTTGCTGGGCTGGAGGGCTGCGTTCACCTACAGCAGCGATCCACAGGCTTCCACGGAGGGCCAGGTAGCGTGTATCTTAGGCTTGTGGGCCATACGGTCTCTGTTGCGACTGTTCAGCTCTGGTGTTGTAGAGTGAAAGCAGCCATAGACAGTGTGAATGGGCGTGACTGTGTCCCAGTAAAACTTATTTACAAAAACAGGTGGTGGGCCAGCTTTCGCTCACAGGGTGTAGTTCGTCAGCCCAGAGGTGCTTGGTAGGCAGGTGGAAGGCTTTGCTTTCTTCCCTACTCTGACCCTGTCATTCCTTTTTCTCCTGCCTGTTCCGTGCTGTCCTTTCTTCTTCCAAATTAATAGTATCTCCTGCACTTACTCTGACTTGCCATGATGAGTGATCAGAGACCCCTTTAAATTTTGTCCCTCAAAAGATAAAATTGCTGGGCTAAACAGGAATAAGGGACAGAGAATGGACTCATCCTGACTGCATTCCCTGGTCGGCGTGACCTGGGTGACCTGCCGTGAGCACCAGCCGCCCCTTCCTGCCTGCTGATGAGTGCCACCCATGGGCGATTTGCTCTGTGCAGGGCGGCTGGAGGCCGTGGCTGTTGGACTTGGTTTGGTTTCAGGGGTTCACATGTGGATGTAGGTGCAGGGCCCCTGAGACGCGGCTCTTGCCCCTGGTGCTGGGGTCTGCGTGGCTTTCTGGCCAGTCTGCCACCTCTTCTGGCCACTGGACAAGAGATGGCAAGAGGGTGAAAGGCCTTTGGTGGGGAAGAGGGTGCTAACTGTCCTTGTCCCTGACCCCCAAGTTCCCAGGGCAGGAAGGATCACGGTCCTGCCACCTGCCTGTGTCCAGCCTCATGATGGCAGTGGCTGCCTGGTGGGTTTACTGACCGCTGGCTGCCCCGCTGGTATCTGCGTGGTGGTCTGAGCTGGGATGGGATGAGGGACCTGGGACAATCCAGGCACGCTGGTCTTTGGAGAAGACATATGAGGAGCTGGGGGGATGTTTTCCATCCCTCTTGGGTGGGGAGAAAGGAAGGAGGCAGGAGAGGACCTAAGGGAAGACAGGCTCTCCGTGCGTGGCGAGGAGGGGTGCTCCAGAGGAGAGAGCAGGGACAGAGGTTCCTTTTCTTTGGGTTTTATCAAGTGGAACATGAAAGGCAACACTGAACCTGAAGGTGGCTTTCTGATAACTTCCCTTTGAACTTGAAGTTTGGTTTCGATAAGCCTGGCCAGCTTGCATCTCCAGCCAGGACCTTTGCGGAGGGAGGCCGCAGCTTTGAAGATGGAGCTGGGCTTTGTTTTTCTTTCTGCTTTTTCTTTTTCTTCTTTTCATCCCCCCGGGAAGGGTGAATAGAGGATGTTACAGGCAGTGGTATCACTATGGTTTCTCCAGGGGCAGTTTTGGAGTAAGGGATCATTTGGATATGGAGTATGAACTAGGACCATGGCCCGTCTACATCCTTTGTGAAGCCAGCATTTATTGAGCACTTACTGTGTGCTGGTTACTTTCCTCGTTGCCCTCTCCCGACAGCCCTGTGAGGGCGAGACCATTGCATCCCAGTTTACAGATTAGGGGCCTGAGGTCCAGAGAAGTCGAGTGCCTTGGCCAAGGCTGCCCCAGCCAGTCAGCTGCAGGGCCAGAATGTGAACCAGGGCATGAGTCCGAATGTGTCCTCTCAAATGTGACTCTCCTGCCCGGCTCAGCTGCACCCACTAGAGATGCTGGAGTCTCCCAAGGCCGAGAGCTTCACTTAGTGCTGGGAATGGGGAAAGCCCTGGCTCCCCGGCAGGGGTGACAATGGTGCTTCCTGCTCTGTGGCTGGTGGAAATGGCTGCATTGTACCCTGTCTGGCCCTGTGATGGTGGCAGCTCTGGCTCGGCCGGGCACCAGGTAGACTGGGGATGCAGGAGTTGGGGTGGCCGGGCTGTGTGCTTGACTGTCCTTGGGTCCCTGGCCGATCACCTGCCCCCAGGGTTCAGGGTCCCACTGAAGTGGGACGGCCCAGCCCTTGAGGTGTTTGCTTTGGAGGAACAGGGAGGGCGGGACTTGGTTTTATTGGCTACAGTATTATAGAGGCAGCTGGCTTCAGTGACCCTCCCCGACAGTGTCAGTGCCCCCGTCCTCCAGGTCCTCTGAGGAGCTGGTGTCTCTCAGGCTTGTTCTTCACGGGCCTCATGCTGTGAAACCACCAGGAGCGGAGCCCAGGTCTGTCTCTGAGACCCGGGTCTCTAGCTGGAGCCCTGATGGCTTCAGGGAGCTGCCGCCGCGAGAGGCCCTGCGTGACGCCGGGTGTGCTCGGGGCGAGGGGAGGGAGGGAACTGTGGTGGAGCCGCTGTGCAGTCAGCCAGTTGCTGCTGTGGCCTTCCTGTCCCTGCCCGGTCTGAGCCGGTGACCCGGGGCATCTCCCCACGCGGACGTGTGTCCTTAGCATAGTGCTTTTGGTCCATTTCTACTCCAAAAGCCTCGGTTTTGAGAAAACTTAGCTACCACCTGCCCTGATTCCCCAAAGAGGCAAGGTGATGAGGCCGTCCTTCCCCTGACTGTCACTGCTCACGGCCGGGACCCTGCGCTGGGCCCAGGCGGTGGCACCTTTGAAGAGGCCGAAAAGTCAGCCTGGAAGGCAGCGAGGCTGGACAGAAAATGGCCGTGGTCTTGGGGCTCCAAAAGCACCCCCTGCCCTCATCTGCTTGCCCTTTGGCCTGACACCATACTGGGCGCCCGTGTGCCTCTTTGGGCACCGAAGTTTCAGGCCGATGGGGGCTTGAGGGGCCCACTGGGTAAGCCGGGTGCCCGGCGCAGACAGACACACCCTGGGGCGGTGTTGTCTTGGGGTCTCCTCTCAGGCAGCCCGGGCGTCACCAGGGCCCAGAGAGTAGAGCGATTTCGCCCGCAGACGGGGCGGGCAGGAGGGCCCAGCACGCTGGTGAGACTGGCCTCCCCGCCTCCCCGCAGTGGCCCTGCCCCCGGAGAAGACCGAGGACCTGGGCGGCGGGGATGAGAAGAGGATGGAGAAGGCGAGCGAATCCTGCCCGGGCTCCAGGAAGCCGCTGAAGTTTGAAGTAAGTCTCCTTTCCTGCTGCCGGGCCCCGGGGAGGCGCGGTGGGTTCTCTCCTCTTGGTGCTCTGCGAGGAGGGAAGCTGAGGCCGTCGGGACCGGAGGGCCCCTGGCCTCCTGGTGAACGGCCACTCCGAGTGCGAGGTTCCTCCTGCCACATCCGGGCCACCCTGGCCGAGGGCAAGGCTCCGAAAACGCACCACTGCCACCGTCTCAGCCCGGCTCCCGCTGTCCGCGCGGGCGGTGGCCAGAGGCCGGCGAGTGGACGAGGGGAGGTAGCATGTTAGGCTCTGGCCCTGGTGCTGCCGTTACCTCTCTGAGCCTCAGTTTCCTCGGCGAAACCTTCCCCTAGAGGCTGTTCTGGGGCACAGGTGGGGGCTCTTGGGTGGGCTGGATGACCAGGAGGCAGGAGGCCTCGGGCAGGTCCCTGATGCTCTCTGGGCCTCAGTTTCCCTATGTGGTCAACACAAGGGGTGTGCCCTCCCCGAGCTCACGGCCCGCTTGTCCCTCCAACCCCAGCAGTGCCCTGAGCCCCGTCCACGCGCCAAGCTCAGCACCAGGTGCCGAGAGCGAGACCAGGCCTGCCCGAGCGAGCGCCCCGCTTCTCTCTGCCCTCCTCCGTCCTTCCCTGTGTCCTCCTTAACCACCAGGGGCTGGTCCGGAGTCAGCAGGCCAGGGTTCGAGTCCTGGCTATACCCAGCAGTAGCCGTGTGACGTCAGGGCAAGTCCCTAAAGTCTCGGTGGCCTCACTCACCTCACCTTTAAAGGGGGTCTAGCAGTGAAGGCACTGGCCCCGGGACGGGTAGGCGCCATGGGCTCACGCACCCCGAGTGCCCAAGACGGGCTCCGGTACAGAGTAAGCGCTTTCCTCCCTTCTCTCCAGCGCTGACTGGGCACCGGCCGGTTGCCAGGGGACCCAGCAGTGAACTGGGCGTGGTTCCTGCCTTCATGGAGTGCACAGTGGTGAAGGGACAGATGAGTGACCCAGACCCAGCCACTGCACAGCTGGCGATGTGACAGGGATCTGGGAGCCTGGGGATGGTCGCCTAAGTCAGGCCAGAGGGGTGCGGAGCGATGGACACTTTGGTCATTCTGGGTTTTCTACACTGCCCGGAGGAGGCAGCAGGGCTGGGGCGGGGGCAGGTGCCACACAGGTCGGCCTTCGGGGCCGGGAGGTCGTTTCAGGCTGTGGGAACTGCTGGGGCTGAGGTAGGGGCTTGAAGTGCCGGCACGTTGTGGGGGGTGGCAAGCTGCCTCGCGTGGCTGGCGCAGGGTGGGGAGCCGTGGGGGGTGACGGTACAGGAAAGGGGGACCAGGCTGACACCGAGGGCCCTACACACAGGCACAGGGGGCCCAGGCAGTGTCTAGCTGCGGTGTTAGGGCTGCCAGCCTCTTCTTGGAGCCCTGCCCCGCCCTGAGTCCACCTGGGTCCCTGCGGGGTCTCCAGGGGGCTTGGCAAAGGCCAAGAGCCGAGCCTTTAGCAGAAGGAAGCCCCGGACCCGGGCACGGTGCTTCCCTGGAAGCCCAGGTGTGTTTCTGGAGAGGGGCCGGCGGGCTGATCGGGACTGAGCCACAGTCGAGGAGGAGGAGGGCCCTGCCGAGAAGTCCAGGTGGGAGGGGGTGGGGGCCAAGGAGACCCACATGTGACCAGGTCAGGGGCAGGTGGCTGTAGTTACTCAACCCGTGTTTCTGAACTTCAATCCCCAGCTGTCTTGGAAACAGGTAAACCCTCCGAGTGTGTGTGTGTAAGTGTCCGTGTATAGGTGTGTGCACGTGTAGGGGTGTGTGTGCGTGCGTGTGGGTGTGGGCACGTGTGTGCGGCACGTGTGTCATGCCACATGAACCTGTGCCTCAGAGAGCAGGGCGAGCCCTCGGCAGGTATCAGATGGGCATGGCACACTGAGGCAAGGGTGACTTTGAACTCGGCACGGGCTGCCCGAGAACTGCTGGCTAGAGCTGGCTTTAAGCTGCAGAGGCCGGGGGCAGGGACGCGGTGCCAGGGCACGGCCGCCAGCGTTCACAGGCCAGGTGCCTCCCTGCGCCGGGGGCTGAGCCTGCCCCAGTGCGGGCCAAACGCAGAGCAGAATGGTCTGGGAGCATCTGTTCTTGTTTCGTAGAGTCTTACAAATCTTAAAGGCCATTTGTGGAATCTCTTTCCCCAAACAACATGCTTTCTAGAACTCTCTACATGGCCCTTAGCCAGCCTCTGCCCACAGGCCTCCAGTACCAGAGCTCACCACTTCCCGGCTCAGATTTCCTGGGCTTAGACACTTCTGGTTGCTGCGGATGATAATGAAATTATTGTTGGATTAATCAGTACAGCAAGACAGGCACGAAAGGCTCAAACGCCAGCCAGCCCCGGGTACCACCATTATTGGGCTTTTCTGTATCCCGGACAGTGTACCAAGCACATCTCGTTTCCAGTTCCCCAGAGCAGACCCAGACACGAGGCCTCGGCAGCAAGGAAGGAGGGAAGCCAGCCAAGGGCGGGTTGATGTGGGGTCACCTGCGGGGACAGCTGGGCTCAGGCCTGCTGGCGACCCTCGGAGGAGCCATGTGTAGTGTGCTCAGAGTTGTCCCCCGGAGGGACGAGGTGTCCGCGTTTGCCCGCTGCTTCTGTTCCTCCCTTGTTCAGGTGCCTCTGGGCATTCGGCGCCTGGCTCCGCAGAGCTGCCTGGAACAGACATGCCCGGGGCCGTCAGGTGGGAGGATGGGAACTGTCCGCCACAGCCGCAGGAAGCTCGGGGTCTGAGGAGACATGAGATGGGTATTCAATCTTCCCAGCAAACCTTGTGGGAAGATACTGTCATTTTCCGTAATTTATATGAGGGGAAACTGAGGCACAGAGCAGTGTAGTGACAGGTTCAGAGTCACCTGGCCGTGGAGGGCCCGGGGCTGGCTGGCGTTTGAGCCCTTCGTGCCTGTCTCCTCCCACCGTGAGAGTCCTGCCCGGGCCTTCCGGGGTGTTGCTCCTATTGCCTTCTAGTTGCTTCCAGCCCTTTGTCCAAACTTAGCCATCCTGAGGCTACAAAGCCTCTTCTCAGAACCCACCTTCTTGCGTTTCCTTTGTCTCTGAAGACCCAGGACCTCCGGCAGCCCTGCGGGTGTCCCTGTGAGGCCGAACCTCCCCTGCCTGGGCTCTGGCCACCCTCTGACTTGGTCCTTGTGCTCCTTCTGCACCCGGGGTCTGGGGAGGGCAGAGGGCAGGTGGCTGCCCCGTGGCCTGGCCTCAGGGCCCAAGCGTGCACCGCCTGCTTGGTGTTACGGCCAGTAGGTGACCGGCCCCGCCTGTCTCTTTGTGTCCAGGAGCTGCAGTGTGACGTGTCAGTGGAGGAGGACAGCCGGCAGGAATGGACCTTCACCCTGTACGACTTTGACAACAATGGCAAGGTCACCCGAGAGGTGAGTACACCTGCGCGGCCTCCTGCCACCGTCCCACCCTCACGCCCAGGGCCGGGCACAGCACCCCGCCACGCTGCCCCTTCCCCTGCAGGGGCGGCCGCAGTGGGCAGCGGCTGGGCAGGGAGCAGAGGCGGCAGGGCTGCTGGGAGCTTCCGGGAGATCTCAAGGGGTGTCCCAGAGCTGCCGGCGAGTGGCAAGAGGTGACAGAGAGGGAGAGGAGGGGGCAGGCACAGAGCCCCAGGACCTCCCCAGAAAAAGACCCCAGACCTAACACAATCCTGTCTTCCTCCCTCACTCTGGTCCCAGAGCTCCAGGGGCAGGGCTGGGGCCACTGCAGGCCACCCCCCCACACAGCCCTTCTGCCCGGGGGCGGGAGGCGAGCACACAAAGGCCACTCGGCACCTCCCCTTCAGGGCCGAGCACCCCCAGCGCTAAGGGCCCCGCTGGTGGCTCTGCGGTCACAGCTCTGGTCACCGCCTCCCCCCGGGCCTGTTCCTCCTCATCCTCCCGCTGCGTGCCTGCGTCTGTCTGCCCGCTCAGGGCCCTGCCCCCACATGTCCCTCCTGCCTGCCCGTGTCCGCGGACGGAGCACCAGCTCTGTACGCTGCGCGAGGACCCAGCGGGGATCAGGTCAGACACAGTTCCTCGCCTCGCGGCTCTGGCACTCTGACCAGGGAGGCAGATCCAGACAGTTACGGGATAACTGTAAGCGGTGATGTGTTCAGGGAGGGGAATAAACAGGATGGTGCGACCGAGATTGGCGGAGGGTCCGGGGGAGGCTCTCGGAGGGAGCCGGGCTGTGCGGCGTGCAGCGGGCACAGCTCCGGAGGGTCCGGGGCGGAGGGCCGGCGTGCCCACGTGTTCCCACAGAGGCTCTGGAGCTCTGCCCCAGTCGGGGCAGAGTGTGTCCTTCTCTGTGCATAGTGCAGGAGAAGTTGGCCTTCATGCTGCCAGAGGGGAGACTTGGGTTAGAAAGGCCACCTCCTCCTTAGGCTGTGCTTAGGGGCTGATCCAATGGATCAGAGGAAGAAACGGTGACTGACTGTAATCACTCAGCACTCTCTACATGTGAGTGACAATACCAGCCCCAACTGGTGGACTTAAAAACAAAAAGGAATATAACTGGCTCCTGTAACTGAAAATTGGTCTGGGAGGCTGATTTCAGGTACGGCTGGATCCAGAGGCTCTGTGTCTTCAGGACCAGATGTTCATGGCCCTGCTTCCTCTGTGCTCTCTCACTGTCAGTCAGGCTCTCCCCTTGGCAGTAGCAAGATGGTTGCCGACAGCTTTAACCTATGGCCCGTCCTCTCAGCAACCTCCCAAATTCAGAATGTCAACACAAGCTCCCAAACCAACTCTGACAGCTAGGCTGGGCTTCTCGGTGCAGCGGCATCTTCCTTTTCTCACGTGGGCAGTGGCGAGGACGACTCAGCCCCTTGTAGCTGCCGCCTCCATTTTTTTTCTGGTTTAGGAGGTGCTGAGGGGCCTCATGTACTGACCACACAAGGATTTGTCCCCCATCTCGGGAACCTTGCAGAACCTGTGGGCAGACACTGTTTTGTGGTTCAGTATTCGCGTCCTCCTTATCCGCCCTGGTAATGAGAGGAAGGGAGAGAGGGTTTCCAGGGAAGGTGGCCCAGCGTGGCCCTGGAGAAAGAGTTCACTGGATCGTGTTTTCCTCCTACCCGAGAGCCGGGAGGTTGGCTTCAGGTTGAGGGAGGACTCAGCCTGGTGTCCCCGACAAGCCCCAAAGCCACTCCTCAAGTGTGGCGGCAAATGCCACTCCCCCGTATGCTTTCTGTGTGCCAGGGCAGAGGGGCTCCCACCTCAGCGCACCGGCAGACCGGGGCCGGGGTCTGGGCCAACTCTCCAACTTGGAAAAAAGTACGTGTTCGTCCTTCAGGTGTTCATTCACGCGAGAAATCGTCATCACACCTTTTCCGGCACGCCTGACCCTGTGCAGCCGGTGGGGCTGACTTTCGAGCTGGAATCATCAGGGCCTGCCTGTTCCTAGACCCCGAGACAGCTGGGACCCCGGGATCACACGCCAGGCCCAGCCTCTCGGGGTGTAAGACGCCTGGGCGTGATGATGGCGGACTTCTCCTGCCTCGCCTGGGTGACGGCGCCTCCTTCCTGGGCTTCCCGGGGTGGCGAGAGGGCGAGAGCGACTGTGGCCGCACAGAGAGCTCAGGGGAGGGAGAGGGCGGAGAGGAGTCCTCTGCGGGCCGTGCCAGGAGAGCTGGGGTCGCTGAGCAAGCCCTGTGGGCAGCTGGGGCCTGGGTCTCAAACTGGCGGCCCCCACAATTCCAGTCTGGCCCCAGGTCTTCTAGTCTGGGACCCCAGAGACTTTCGTTAAAAATTAAATTACTTGCCAGTATCAAAGATTCTGAAGATTTAACGGAAGATTCTGGATTTGGGGCTGTTCCGGGATGACCCTCAGCCTGTGCTGTCAAAGGGCAAGTCGGCTGAACTGAGTGGCTGTCGGCTCCCCTGGGGGCAGGGCCCGTGCCTCGGTTGGCCCCCACGGCTCCGGGTCACCCATCCGCGTACCTGCCCGGTCATGGCTGTGCTGGCGCTGTCTCTGCCACCCCTGCCGAGAGGGCTCACAGCCGCTCTGTGAAGGGAGGGCCGAGTCTGTGCTCATGAGTAGCTGGGAAGAGAACAGACCATCCCGGGCCTGATCGTGAGAAGGGAGGTATCTTCTCCAGGGGTTTCTAACGTCATTTAAAGCAGGTCGCTGCCCTCCCCGCCAAGACAAATGACCTCAGCGGATACCCAGACAGAGGGAGGCCCAGCGAGGGGCCCCTGTACTCACTCCTCTGACCCTAGTCAGAGTCTCTGAGACTCCCCATGGTGCACGGTTTGGAGACCCCCGTTCCGGTTGAGAGAAGATGAGATTTGGTCAAGTTCTCGAAGAACAGTTTATCTTTTAGGGACTGTCTTAGCTCAAGCTGCCTAACCATGTGCCACAGTGGGCTCAAACAGCAGAAATTTATTCTCCCAGAGTTCTGGAGGCTGGACGTCTGAGATGAAGGCGCTGGCCCGTCAGGTCCTGGCGAGGGCTCTCTTTCTGGCTTGCTGGCGGCCGCCTTCTCACCGTGTCCTTGCGTGGTGGAGAGCAAGACCTCTGACACCTCTTCCCCGTAGGAGGGCACCGTACCTAGTGCTTTAGGGGCCCTCCTTCGTGCCCTCATTCAGTCTTAATTACCTCCTTGCTCCAAGTACAGTCTGGGGGTTAGGGCTTCAACGTATGAGCTGGGGAGCGGGGGAGACACCGTTCGGTCTGTAGCAGGGACACATCTTTCCATTTTTTGTTCGGAAGGTGCTCACTAGACTTGAGGCGGATGCTGAGGCTGCCCCCCGACCCCATATTCTCCAGGCCCACCTCGAAGTTCACCAGTTGCCAGGGCGACAGCACCCGTGATAAGAGCTTTCTCGGGTCCAGGGCAGCCCAAGTTCAGGGGGTGTCGTCTCCTTAGGCACCTCTCGGCCAGTGAGGGAGGAAAGCCAGCGTAGCAGCCCTTCCCTGCGTGGGTGAGCCTGCTCCGAGGTGGGCCCCACACCATCCCTCGGGGGGGGCCCCAGTGCAGCCGAGCCCCCTGCCCACGGCTGTGACCCGCTCTCCCCGTTTACCCCTGTGGGTGTTTCCTCCTTCATGCCCCCTGCTCCTCACTCCTGCTCCCTCGGTCTCCCTGCACGTGAACCTCCGGCATCCAGGTTTCTGCCCTGGGCTCTGCCTTGGGGGAGCCAGAGGGGTCCAGCACCGCAGCCTCCGCCGGGCCCTGTGATTGCTGCGCTCTCGGTGCACGTGGCTGAAGCCCGTGTGGGTTCCCGCTTCCCTCCCATCCAGGACATCACCAGCTTGCTGCACACCATCTACGAGGTGGTCGACTCCTCTGTCAACCACTCCCCGACGTCAAGCAAGACGCTGCGGGTGAAGCTCACCGTGGCCCCTGACGGCAGCCAGAGCAAGAGGAGCGTCCTTGTCAACCAGGCCGGTGAGGGGCTGCAGGGCCCAGGCTGTGAAACAGTGCGCTGGCCTCTCTTGGGAGAGAGAGACCACGCGGGGGGAACAGGCGGGGAGCCTGGGGCTTTCTTGGGGAGCTGAAGGGGCAGGATTCGATTAGGGGAGGGGAGGCCCTGCACAGGCAAAGCCACGGACGCGGGTACGGGTGTGGCACGCAGCCATAGCTGAGGCTGGTATGCTAAGGCTGGGGAGTAGCGCCATCTAAGTGAGGCCACCTAAGAGTCCTGGGGAGGAGGTAAGCGGGACGGGTAGCAGTGAGACCCTCCATCTAGTCCTGGCCCGGGGAACCCTCCCACAGAGGCGCAGCAAAGCCGCTGTGGGCCAGTTCCGAAGGGCTGCGCTCACCGCGGGTTTCTTGTGTTTCTCCACCCGGACTCAGACGTGCAGGGCACGAGGCCCCGAGCAGAGACCAAGCCCGCCGAGGAGCTGCGAAGCTGGGAGAAGAAGCAGCGCGCCCCCCTCAGGTACGGCGAGCACAGTGTGCGTGAGCACATATTAAGCACCAGAGGTGTACCTGCATCCGAAGGATTCAGAGCAGGAGGCTCCAGTCTGTGCTCTCTTCCAGGGGGCCAGCGATGTTAGACACGCAAATAAAACTCTAAAACTTAAAACATAATTAAACGTAGGTCTCCTGTATCCCTTTATGCCAAACACTTTGGGCCAGACATGACTCGGAATTGAGCATTTGTTGGGCTTTAGAAAGGTATTCCCAGTGTGCTTCTCATGTATCACGCGTGGGTTTGGGCAGCGCCTCGGGGTTTCCCGCGCCACCGTTCCTGCTGGGAGATGCGTGGAAGTCCCCCTAAGTGGGGTAAACGCTATAAACACCTTCCCATCCCTTTATGGGGGGCTCGGCTGCCAAGTAAGTGGGTGATGAAAAATCTTTGTTTTCAGGCTTTTGGATGTCAGAATTGTCAGTCTGCGATTACCTTTCACCTGTTACTTCTTTAACGGAAGGAAGGGAGGGCGGAGAGGAAAGGCAGACTGTTCAGAGAGAAGCATCGAGTAAATGGCAGTAGGAGGGCAGGCGCGAGGGTGTGTTAACCCCAGTGTGCACCAGCGAGGAGAAGACTGGAATGGGGTCAGCGCCAGCGCAGGCGAGAGCAGGGACACGGCGCGGTGTGGGGAGGGGCCCGGGAATGGGAGGGGACAAGGCTGGCTGGACATTGGGGGACGGGCAGGGAGCCCAAGTCCTGCAGGGGAGAAAGGAGGCCTCTGGCAGCACCTCTGTCCCCTGCCCCGTACACACACACACACACACACACACACACACACACACACGCACTAGTGAATCTACTCTGGGCTTTAGGGCAGCTCATGGAGTCTGCCAGCCTCAACTCCAGCAGTCTAGGGGACAGACCAGGGCTGAGGCCACCTAGCTGTAGTGCGCACAGCCTGGCCGTGGGGGCTCCTTAGATTTTGACCAGCACCCCCTCGCATTTGCTCCGGGCCTGTTCCCAGCAAAGTCCCCATCCACTCCTCTCAGGAGCCCGAGGAGGCCAGACTGCAGAGATGAGCATTTCACCCCCTACCCTCCTCCCAAGACCAGGAAGGAAATTAACAACAGGTCCAGAATTTGTCCCAGTGGCCTTCCAGTAGCCTGTGAGCCTGCCCCTCCCTGGTGCCGACAAACCCGCTTGCTGTCCCCGCTGTAGGTTCCAGGGCGACAGCCGCCCGGAGCAGTCTGACTGCTACCACCGCTGCGTGGATGAGAACATCGAGAGGAGAAACCACTACCTGGATCTCGCCGGGATAGAAAACTACACATCCCAGTTTGGGCCTGGTAAGCGGCTCAAGCGTGCTCCGGGGCGGGGTGGGGGGGGAGGGGAGGGGGTGGGCGTGGCTGGACGGCCGCGCGGGTGGCATTCATTGCTGCTACAGGCTGGGGAGATGTAGCTGTTACTGGGCAGGTCAAAGACTCTTCTTGGAAGAATTGACATTAAAAATGTTTTCAAAATTAGAACAATACCTGCACAAAGTTGAACAAAATCAAATAGTATCTGAGAGTTTAGAGTATAATGAAAACAACGGTTCCGTGCCCCATCCGCAGCCCACCGCAAGGCAACCGTGTTAACTCCTCGCGGCTGTGTGTTCCAGAGAGAACCTCAGCTTTGCTACGTAAAACCTGCTCTGTCTTTACCAACCTGTGACATATGTTGACCTCTTGCTTGATTTCGCTTGCCCCCAACTCCTCTTCCCTCCGTCCTAATGTGTCTAACTCCCATAGGGGTCACTTCTGCATGTTTTCGGTAACATACTTAGCATTCTTTCTTGCCCCAGTGGCCTTAGACAGTTTCAGTGTCTCTGTCGTGGTCTCTCTTTCTCAGCTCTCTCCCAGAAGGGAAATTTATTATTTTTGAAGACCAACCGAAAAACCAGTTCCTTCCCCTTAGCAGATGAGAAAGTTCATTTCAGAGTTTTCCTGCAAGGCAGTCGGGGTGTGGGGGGTAGAGCTCTGATCAAGAACAGCTGGCATTTATCAGTCTTGGAGAACTGGGGGTGAGGGTGATTTCTAGGGTACAGTGTGCACTAAGTCCTCACACACAGTAGGTGCTCATTAAATGTCTGTCGAATTGGTTCCTAGGCTCCCCTTCTGTGGCCCAGAAGTCAGAACAGCCCCCCCGCACCTCCAACCCCACTCGGTCTCGCTCCCATGAGCCGGAAGCCATCCACGCCCCCCATCGAAAGCCCCAAGGCGCGGACCCGGGCTCCTTCCACTTCCTTGACACCCCAGTCGCCAAGGTCTCAGAGCTCCAGCAACGGCTCCGGGGCACCCAGGACGGGAGCAAGCACTTTGTGAGGTCCCCCAAGGCCCAGGGCAAGAGCGTGGGCGTGGGCCATGTGGCCAGGGGGGCGAGAAGCAAGCCCCCTCTGGGACCTACCGCCCCTGCGGTGTCCCCCTCCGCCCACCTGGCCGCCGGCCCGGCCCTCCTCCCCAACCTGGCCCCCCTCGGGCACAAGAAGCACAAGCACCGAGCCAAGGAGAGCCAGCAGGGCTGCCGGGGCCTGCAGGCACCGCTGGCCTCGGGCGGCGCCGTCCTCGGGCGGGAGCACCTGCGAGAGCTGCCCGCCGTGGTGGTGTACGAGAACCCGGCCGGCCAGGCGGTCCAGAGACACGAGCACCACCACCACCACGAGCATCACCACCATTACCACCACTTTTACCAGACATAGAGCCCCTCCCCAGGGCCCCGCCCCGCCATATGAAGGACCCCCTCCCCCGACACCCCAAGGCATTATTATTCTATTAATTATTGTTATTATGACGATTATTGTTATTAATAATTATTGTTACTCCACTAATATTTAGCTAGCCTTCATGTAGAAGATATATGGAAACACAGAACTAAACTTTTATTTATATGTCGTGGGGACTGCATAACTTACCCAGGAAATGACTCTGGTTTGGAAGTGGCCTAGAGATGGCAGAGGCTCCCTTGGGGCTCGGGAGCTGCACGCGTTGGCCCACACCCTTCCAGAGCCATGGGAGCCCTCGGCCCAAACTCTGCCCGTCCCCACCCCCCGTCTCTTCCAGGAGAACACCCTTACCCGGCCCGGCTTCCAGACACCCTCGAAATCTCCGAGAAGATAAACAGCTGCTACCTCTTAGTATTAGTCTGATTTTATTTTGCCCTTAACTGACTGTAATGTGCTACAAGGGATTTCAGCGGACCACATTGGCGCGACCTCCTTGCTGTTGTGTTTTTATGTCCCAGCCTAGAAACCTTAGCTCTCCTTTCTGGAGTTATCTTTCACGCTTTTCCAGTGGGATCAGACCTTGCCCCAAACCAGTCCCATCCTTTCTGCCATGAACAACATAAAAATACACTTTCTTCTTTTCTTCATTCTTCTTTAGAAAGATACACACACACACATTTAAGGGCTGTTCCTGAAACCAGCCTTTTCATTTTGGAAACTGTTAGAGAGGGAACCAACCACATAGACAAGCATGATTTTCCAAGATCAGGCCATTGTGTGCTGTTGGTTGTGAAGGAGGGTGTGGAAATCTCATGTTTTAGCATTGGCAAATACATACGCACCAACGTGGTTCTTGAACAGAGCTTCCCTATCTATAGATAGATGCCATCTGTCCGTTTCTACGTATCTTTCTGTAAATACGCACGCTCAGGTATCTTTTCTGGTGTGGAGAAATCAGTGGTTTGCTTCTCTGGATGTTTCATGAGCCCAGATGTGACCCTGTGTGCCTCCTATTGGGGCGGGAAGTCCCTCCAGTGCTTTCGTCAGAGGTCCTTTCTCAGAATTTGGAATCTGACATTTTGGAGGGAAATGGGGACAGTGGCCAGAGTTGGGATCCCAGAGAAGTGTCCTCTGCAGAGAAGGATACTGTCTGGCCAGAGCCTGGACTGACCTGGAAAAGAACCACTGTCAGCTAGTTGGGGTCCCCATGAAAAGCAGATCACACACTCAAGTTGGGCAGTGTGAGGAGAGATTAATAAAGGGAGTATTTACACAGTACGAGTTAAGCCTCAAGTGAGTGCAGAACCCTGGGGCTGGCGCTGTGGAGCACCACTCAGCCCTGCGTCTGAGGGGTGGGGAAGGGCGTCATCTTCAGCAGACAGGGTTAGGGGGTGGGGGAGACCTCTGGAGAGCTGTGACCTTCGGTGGAGGGATGCCAGCAGCCATGGGGCCCCCCTGGAAAGTAAATATCCTGACCCCACTCTCCTGCCCCTGTGAGTCCTGTCAAGGCACCACTGGCCAAAGCCCCTGGGAGCCAGCAGGCCGGGAGCTTGCTGATGGGTGCACGGGCATTGCGGGGCAGAGGAGAGCGGAGAGTGGATCTGGGGGAACACGGAGGGAAACGCGGCTCCAGCTGCCTGCCTTTCTGCTGCGTTGTCGCCCAGCGAGGATCCCTTTTCCAGAGCCTCGAGTTTGGGTTTAATGTGAGTAAAGCATCGTTTGTGAAGGTAGTGGGCTTAGTTGTTGTGACTGTCTTATTAATTTTACTAATTGCTGGTGTGCCTGGGACCGGATTAATTCGTTAATCCTTAGGATAACCCTACGAGGCAAGCAGTGGACGCTCAGGGAGCGTGTCTGAGGCCCAGAGAGGTTAAGTAACTCCCTTGAGACCACACAGTAAGTGGCAGAGCTGGGATTCTGGTCTTCCAGATACCCCTTAACCACTGCTGAAGGGCGTAACCACTGGGTTTGGGCCGCTTGTTTGGGGTTGTGGGTTTCTGTTCAGTGAGAAGCCAAAGCAAACTGAGGTGCATGAAACCAAACTGGGGAGGCAGGGAGGGAGCGGGCTTTGAGATAACAGGATCCGGGATGCTAGTGAAGCCGAGCCTGGTTCTGATCCCTCTTTCTGGATTTGTACTTGTACCCTGAACATGTTTTGTCGGGGAACCCTGAGCGCTGGCATTCCAGGTCTCACAACTGGAAGGAAAAGCGTCTTCCAGACCAGGGTCTTCATCCCGCCCAGGGGAGGATTCTGATTGGCTGGGCTTAGATCAGATGCCCAGCTATGGACCAATCACTGTGGACCAGCCGGGGTCACGTGCCCAACCGAAGGGGCAGGTCTGTGCCGGAAGAGGCGGGGAGAGGCGCTGAGCGGACAGGAACCGGTGTCGCCCGGGCCCGGGGTTGCTGCTCCTGTGGGAACGCCGGGCCGCCCGTATAATACTAGGAGGTTCCTCCTCCGCCTCTGAGAGCGGGTGCCCTGCCGCCTCCCCCCGACTCACACCTGTCAGGATTCTGTTACTGCTTCCTAACTGGGATTTACCCAACTTAAAAAAAATCATTTTTAAAACCAGTAACGTGTGCACATGTGAAAGATTCAAGTGGTACAAAAGGTGTGCCGTGAAAAGTAAACTCCGGCCCAGGCCGGCCGGCATCCGTGATACCAGCTTCCCGGGTGCCCTTGTGCCGTTTGGGAGCCTTGAGCGTGGTGTGGCGGTGGCGGGCACAGGCTTGGGCGCCAGGCTGCCGGGGTTCAAATCTGACTCCCTCTCACTGTAGCTCTGTGCTTCAGGTGAAATAGTGAACCTCAGTTTCCCCTTTCTAGCGGGGAGGATCTTGAGAGTACCTACCTCACAGTGAGACCCCAACGAGTTAAAACAGTGCCTGGCCCCCGTGAGCACTATCAAAGTGTTAGCTGCCCTTTACCAGAATAAATGCATTCCTATAAAATATCTCCCTATTGAAATTTTAATTTTTTTAAATATTTCGAACACGAAGTATGAAACAGAAAAATTGTGTAACAGCAGCTGTGAGCTCACCACCTAGAATTTACACATGCTGACATTTTGCAATGTTTATTTCAGATTTATTTTCAAGAAAGAAAACCCTGCACTTACCGCTTAATTCCGTCCTCCCCCACTCTTTTATTTTTACACAGGAAGTAGCATAGTGTTCGTACTCACACCCTTTTTCTCTGCAACCTAATATATTAGTATTTGGAGATCTTCACTCCTCGGTCCTATAGCTCCGCCGGCTTCTCTCTAACAGCTGCTCCGCCTTCTGCCGCTAGAGGCGCTGTCACCAGCTTGCCCCGTCCCCTCCAGCTGGGCAAGTGGGTCATCTCTCATCCTGGGCTCTGACGGACACGCTGCGCTGAGGGTGCCCACCCGCAGGAGCACAGCCACGGACAGTGTCCACATGGAACTGCTGAGTTCAAGAGCAAGTGTGATTTCAATTTCGATGCTCTTGTAAATGACCTCTTAAAGAGATTCCACTGAATAAGGAGAAATTGAAGGAATAAGAAAGAGGAAGGAAGGTTGAAAGGGAGGAAAGGAGGAAAAACTGGAAGGGAGCAACTGTGCTTCTTGGTGAGGCTTTGGGCACATTTTCCCGCAGGCTGGTGTGGGTGAGAAGTTAGTTTCGTCTGCTTGCGAATCTGCTGACACCCATTTCAGAGGAGCAGTTGCCCTGGGTCCCTGAGTTCTGAGCATGGGGGCTGCCCTGGGATCTGGAGACCCCGCTGTGGGGAGAGGTGGCCTGTTTCTGCTGATCTGTCACTGGGCACTGAGGGCTGGGTGTGCTCAAGGCGGACAGCTGGGTGAGACGCCCAGCTACAGGGCCCGCTGTCATCTGCCAGGGCCTGGGAGGCTGGTACATTTCACACCCAGCCGTGCCAATTACACTTTTTGGCAAAGGAAACAGCCTGAGCAGTTTCTTTCGCTTTCCCCTTTTTCTTAGCATTTACATCTCAAATCATTACTGGGCGGGGGAAGCAGCCTCTGGGGTGGCAGGAGGAAGGGGAGGGCTGCGTGCACCCCAGCGCCGCGGCTGTCAGATGCCGGCACTAATAACCCGGCTTCTGTGAGGCCTGTCAGTCTGTCGGGAGTGAAAGGGAACCCCTAAAATGTGCTTAGTGCTAGGGGGCTCTGAACGCCCCCCACCCACCACCTTCACCTCCCTGTTGAAGATGGGGCTACCTGCCACACAGCAGACACCTGGGGACCGCACGGCCCAGAGACCCCCAAGGCAGCTTTACGTTGGGGTAACAGAAGCACACTCCGGCACGCACCCTCCGAGCCCTGACTCGGCTTCCCCAGGCCAGCCGCGTCCTTCTCTGGGTGTGCGCGGGGCTGCGTTTCGCAGAGCAAATACACATGGCTCAGCCACAAGCTTCACTGACCCCTAAAACCTGTGAGTTTTATCACTTGCCACGGTCGTGCTCTTTGTTTGGGGCTCTGACCTGGTTTTGGTCTCATCACCTTCTCCCAAACCGGCAGAACTTTAAACTCAGTCCCTCTTCTCAGGGGCTCGCGCCCCGAAAGATTTTCCTGATTAATGTTGGTAACTAAAAAAAATTAACGCAGTTAATACTTTGGAAAAGGAGAGCTTTATTTCTCATAAAGGGTAGCAACCTGTTGGGTGGCCATTCCAACAGGCTGGGACACAGAGTCCCGCCCGGCCAGGAGCCAGTCGCATGTGCTTCAAAGAAGTGGCGCGGAACCGGGTTTTATATTGAGCAGGGTGGTCAAATATACATATTCAACAAGCTATAGGAGGACTCATGAATATTCATGAAAGGAAATCATACACATGTAATTGTGCTTTATCTCTTCCATCCCATCATGTCTGGGAACTCAGTTTTAAGGTGTTTCTGGGGTCCCCTTGGCCAAGAGGGGTCCATTCAGTTAGCAGAGGGCTTAGGATTTTAGTTTTAGTTTACAATGTGCTTCCAGGCAAAGGGCGTTCTGTACCTAGCATCTGGGTGCTTCTAGCATGAGAAGGGGGAATGGATGTGAGACCCATTTTCCAGTAGCAGAAGGTGACCCTGGGGAGGAAGTGGCAAGGCCTGGCTGAGACTCTCCGCCTCTGGCTAACAGACTGGTGGCTTTCCTCCACCCTCCACTTTCTCCCACAAAGGAGAAGAATCCTGGCACGTTCAGCCCTCGAGCCCGGCAGAGACTCCTACCTAGACATGAGACCCTCCAGATCTGACTCTGGCATGGACCAGCCTGCTGGCAGGGAGTGGGGAAGGCAGAGTTGGGTGCTCCCAACCAGTGATTCTCATCCTATGGGCACTTCAGAATCCCCTGGGGAGGTTTTAAAAAATACTGGTGCCTGGGTCCCACCTCTGATGGTGCCGAGGGGTGAGTTTGCAGTGTGGCCCCGGCATCAAAATGTTTCAAGCTCCCAGGAGACTTCCTGTGCAGCCCAGCTAAGACCCTCTAGGGCCTTGCATCTTCCCCAGATGGCCTCGGAGGGCCCCTTTGAGGGAAGCCCCCAGCTTTACGGGCTGCAAGAATCCCCCAGGGAGCATGTTACATGCAGATACCACCCCCCCCCAGAGTTTCAGTGCGATGAGGTGCGTCTGGGAGTGGGGCGCAGGGATAAGTACCTTTAACAAGCTCCCCACTTCAGGAGGTGGTGTCGCAGCCGGGCCGCAGATCAGTCTGAGAATCCCAGCTGCCCGTGCCTTGGCGTAAGCAGGGCGGAGTCCCAGGGGCCCTGCCTTGTGAAGCGTGTGCATTAAGAGAGTAGGGGAGGCAGAGAGAGAGCTCCCCCCGAACCCTGCTGCACCAGGGACCTCCAAAAACTCCATAAATGTTGGAGCAAGTGGCCGTGACCACCCCAGAGGACAGGATGGAAGTTCAGTACCAGCCCTGTGTGTTCGGGCTGAGTTCTTTTCCTGGCTGCCCTGCCTTCTGGCCCCTGAGTAAACCACCTCTCCTCCCTGCCCTAAAACTACAGGTACCCAAAGACAGCGAGATTTAGGGAGACTCTGAATGTCCTCCAACCACGGCGCGTCCACAGTGACCCCTGGTGTGTGGACCACACACTCTCTTCCCTCCCTTGGCTCAGGCCTGAGATCTGAAATGAGTGGCCTTCCGGAAAACTTCTCTTCCCAACCCTCCCACTTTGCTTCGGAGCTTCTATCGAGGCCAGCCTTGGGGAAGAGGGCTTGGTGCAAAAATCCGCTGTCCCGCTTTGCCACACGGCAGACCCAGGCTTGGTTCCAAGCTTATGGGGGCTCTGCCCTGCCCCTGCTGGGTCTGCTTTGGGGACCACATCTGGGCAGACCCCTTCCCTTCCCCAGCCCCTAAATCAGAGGAGAGCGGTAGGCAGGGAGGGGCATTAGAACTTAGAAGGACTAAGGTACACACAGCCTCGGAGAAGCTTCTGGGGTCTGAGGACGGGCCCTGGGGGAGGGGAAGAGCAGAACAGGACCTCCTGGGCCACTGAGCAGGACCAAGGCCTTAAGGGGCTCTAAGCACTGAAAGGATTACTCCTCACTCCCACCCTGGGCCCTGGCTTTCCCCTACTCCACTGAAATAACTATTTTCTAGATGTTTCTGATCGCAAAATTCTGGATGAATTCATCAAAGCTGACCTTGGCTATTTTTTATTTTCCAACAAGGCCTCACTTCCTGGAGCCAGCATCGCCGGTGCCCGGGCAGAGGGGCAGTCAGCAGCGGTTATCAGAATCGTGGCCTGTGGGTTGCTGTCCTCCGGGCCTAACACGCGCCTGCAGGCAGGGACGGCTCCTTGGGTTTTGCTGTTTCCTTTGGGCGGCCGCAGTAGGTGGTTAGTAAGCGGGAGAGAGGGATGGGAAATAAAGGGAGGGGGCAGGAGGGGCTGAGGACTTCACATCCTTTACCGTTGTTTATGGCATCCTCCTGCCCCCGAGTCCCTGACTGTGGCGTTTTACAAAGCAGCGACATTTCAAGTAAAAGTTTGGGAGAGCAACACAGCATTTCCAACTTTTAATTTTGCTAAATAAGGATGTAAAAGAAAAAAAAGAAGAAGGAAAAGAATAGAAAACTGCAGTCTCTTATTGTTTAAATGAAAACCAAATAAAGGAAGGACATAATTTAGCTTTATTTAAAAAGAAAAAACTCTCATTGTGTTGTCTCGGTTTTTGTCGTTTTTTTTTTTCACCCCGGAAATCAGCGAAAATTTGGTTAACTGGTCATTGTGGCTTTGGACAACTAATTGTGGTAGGGCAGGAATTATTCTTCCCATTTTAGAGACAGGAGAGCTGAGATTCTGGGAGGGGGTGTGTGGTCCAAATGACACGTCTTTCTGAAGCTGAGCCCAGACCAGCTCTCGGGCTCCCCTTTCGGTCTGTGACCTCACCCGCCTCTGAGGGACATGGAGGTAGGGTGGGCAGCTGTGATCTCTGGGAGGGGGTTCCACAGCCTCCGTCACCAGTCAGTGACTACAGAGGCCACTGCGTGATCCTGCTTGTGTGGGCGGGCCTGTCACGGCCTGGCCCGGCCAGGGGTCGGCCCCCTGCGGTGTCTCTCAGTGCATGGTAGAGGGGTTGGGGTCACACTCCGCAAGAAGCTGTGGGGGCTGGAACTCCGCCCCTCCCTTCTCTTCCTATTCCTGCTCCCTCTGAGCCCCCAGGAGTCCCCTCCTCTGGTTGGGACCATACCTAGCATGTCATGTTTGACCATCCAGGTTTTTAAAAATTTTGAATTAATTTCCAAAATCTAATGGTTTCACCTAAAAATTCTGGATTTGAGGCTTTTTCGGTAAAACTCAGAAGGTGTGCTCAGCCCTGGCTCACATTCCCGTTGGCAGCAAGCCACAGGAACTGAGAAGCGCTGCCCCTCCGAATGGGGCACGTGCCTTCCTTCGTGTGCCCAGAGCCTGCGTGGCCTGGGTCACCTGTGCCTTCCCTGGCTGGGCCCCGGGGCGAGTCTGCTCATGACCCCTGCGTAGCGTCAAGCACCTAACCTTCAGGGGTCAGTGGTGCCACTTAAAAAGCAGGCCTGTGCAAGGCAGAGCTTTAGCGAGAACGGCTATGGGAGGCGTTTCGTGTGGGGGAGGATTTTGATGGGGAGTTCTTTGGGGCGGTCCTGGAGACCCTCACTCAAAACATGGCCCCATTCTTCCTTCAGGTGGGGCAGGGTGGGCTGGAGGGTCCCATTCTGTGGGAGACCCTGCTCGACACTCCTGAAAGAGCCAAGGTGGGTGGAAAGAGCCCCAACCCCAAAGATGGCTGGATTCCGTCTGGCTCCGTGACTTTCCCTCTCTGAGGCTCAGTTTGCTTTTCTGTAAAGTGGGCCTAAGGAGGTCTGCTTTGCTTCAGCGCCAGGGACTTTGGGGATTTAACAAGGCATGAGATGTGAGAGGAGATTCCTACAGATCAGGCTCCCTGAACGAATGCTCCTGACTCTCTTGGACGGGGAGAGGAGAGGCTGCCGATCTAGGGGGGCTCTCAGGCGGGCACACGGGGAGTCCCGCTGCGGTCCTGACCAGCCCAGGCCTGGCCGAAACTCCCGCCTCTCTGGGCTGCATCCCGCCATTCAGCTCAGAGTCTGGTCCTTTCCCATCTGCAGATTTGGGAGGATGCGGCTCCGAATTCTCTGGACCTGATGTCCCAGCTCCTGTGCGATTGACTTAGTGGACAGAGTTTGCTAAGGTGGCAGATCCAGTAGCTGGACCAGAGAATGCAGGCTTGGGGGCCGGCTGAGCTGGGCAGAACAGCCCATGCTTGAGAGTATGCACTTTCGACCCAAGCTGAGTCCTGGCAAGTCTGCTACTTGCCAGCTGTGTGACCTGGAACAAGTCACTCAACCTCTCTGTTCCTTGCTTTCTTTTTCTGTAACACAAGGCTAATCAAGAGTACCTACCTCACTGAGCTGTCGTGAGCATCAGATTAAATAGTCCAGTGAGTGTGAAGCGTTCAGCACAGAGCCTGACACGTAGTAGGCCCTTTATTCCAAAAAAAAAAAAAAACAAAACCAGCAACAGTAGCTGCTGTTAGGAGAATGTGACCCCACAGGGCTTATGGCGAAGGAGGTACAGCCCTAACCAATGAAGGGTGCCCTGCCCCTACCCTGGCTGCAGCACGTGGCTTCTGCCACACACTTAAGGGACACTCTGCCTTGTTGATTTTCCCTCTCAAGTTCGATGGGGTCATTCCATTCCTTGCAGACCTGACTTGTAGCGTGGACTCGGACAAACTCCTGCCCTGTCTGGGCCTTAAATTCCACATTTGCAAAATGAGACTACCCCGGCTGTGGAGCGCAGGGTGACAGCTCTGAGCCCCGAAGGGGTGGGGCTGTGCTAGGGACAGGCAGCCTGAAAGCCACGCCCAGCAGCCCTTCCTCAGGGGACAGGGACACCTTCGGAACACTTCTTGGCTATCCTGCCTCCGGAGCTGCCCTTGCCCAGCTGCTGAGCTCCAGATTGCTGAGGAGTCTAGATCGCCATATCCATCAACTAGGGAGTGCCTGCTGTATGCTCAGCCCATTCGCTGATGTCCTCAGAACAGCCTCGTAAGAAAACCAATGAGAAAATCGAGTTACAGTTCAGTTAAGCAACTTACCAAACTCGTGGTTAACGCGTGGTAGGGTAAACACAAGCCGGACACCTGTCCATGGTGACAAGCTGTTAGCCTCTAGACCCGCACTTCCCAGGGGCCTGCGGACATTGGCAAAGATTGAGAGAGCAGTCCCACCCCCACCTCCCATCACCCAGCCTAGTCCAGGGATATGTGAGTGAAGGGAGCTGGGGCGGCTGGTGTGGCCAACGCTCCAGCTTCGGCGAGACGGTGCCCTGAGGTCTCGGGGTGCCCTGGGGTCCCCTTCACTCTCACGCTGATCATGTTTGCCACCGCAGTCCCTTGTCACTGATCGTGGTGGCTGAGTTAGTGAGCACCGAACTGCTGCAGTACAGGGTTGGGTTCCTGCCGCCTCTGCTCACATTTCCATTGCCCAGTCAATGCACAGCCTTGTTTGTGTGTGTTTCTATTTAAAGACACTGATTTACTATATATTCTTGACTCACTGACATTGAACTCAGCCAACAGCACCGGGACTCAGGGCTGAACAAAGCTCGTCTAAGGCGCATCACACCCTCTGCCCTTAGCAGCAGACAGCGCTTCGGTGCCGTGCCCGGGGAGCATCTCAAACCACCACGCCACCCACGCAAGACACAGAAATGCAAAAAGCGTGGTGCTAACCAGACCCTGAGAAGGACGTTTGTTCACAGGACGAGAGCTGGAATGAGAAGGCGGATCGTCGCCGTGCTCACCGTGGCGGGGACTGCGCAGTCAGGCAGCTCAGATTTTCGCTGCTCTGCGCATGTCCACAAACGATGCGAAAGCATCGTGAGTGTTGATTTTGGGTTATGGGTGCATTTGAGTGAGTACGTGAATTTGCAAATACAGAATCCGTGAATAATTGGGATCCACTGTATACACTTGTTTATGCCTCTGATCATTTGGTTTCCACCAAAGCACTGTCCTTTTTTCAAGATTATTTTGCAATCCCGAAGGCCCAGCAAAGACAGGCACGTGTTATCTGTTGAGAGACTGAAGGCTAGCACATTCCTGGCCTCCCCGCCCGTGGCCGTGGCCTGCTGTTGGCACTCAGTACGTCCTTGTGGATTGGATTCATAAACACGGACGGGCATGGAGCCTCCCTCCCACAGGTCCCGGTGCTCAGACTCATTGACACGTTGATTCTGCCACCACAGAAGGTGACAAACTGAAAACCAGGTATCTGCTGGGATATTTGGGTGGCATCACTGGACTTGGCCTGTGGGCTCTCAGCACAGCCCGGGCACAGGGCCCCTGGGTGACTTTGAGTGGCTCAGGTGCCCTGGCCAGATCCCCTCCAGATGGAGGGGGCCCCTGGGCATCTTAGCCGAGGTCACCTGATTCCATTTCCTCAGACTCTGTCCTCAAAAAGCAGCATCTGATTGTGATTTGGCCTAGAAATTCTTGGCCAGAATATTCCAGTGTGGTACATGTGACCTTTCCTCCCTCCTTCCTTCCTTCACTGGGATGAAGAATTTGGCATGTGTGTCTCTCACTTAGCCTGGCAATGTGGTTTTGTTACTGCAAGTCTGTCTCTGGAGTGTGACACACAGGCCCCCACACACGCCCCCACCCTGGTGGCAAGGAGCTGCCGACGTGGAACTTCTGGGCAAGACTCGGGCAGAGCGAGGAGAGACCTGAACGTGGCACTCGGTGCTCAGCCCAGCTGGCCTCTCCCTGGACCACACCCGCCCACGCTTCTCTCCAGATGCTACTATCCCTCCGTGTTTTCAAATATTTAGGGACAGATGTCATTTCTATCTAGCTTCACGGAGCTGTCAGTCTCGTGGAGTGGGGGTCAGCTGTCACACACAAATGACATTGCTATAAACTGTGATAACTTCTGAAGGGACGTGAGAGAGACTGGGGCTGGAGAGGGACTCCCCAGGAAGCCACACGTGGGTGGAGACCTCAAGGACGAGGAGTTAGCCGGGTGCAAGGCCGGAGGGCACAGTGGGTGGAAAGGCCGGGAGGGGAGTGGCCGCTGGAGGCCAGGATGCTGGGGGCAGGCAGCGAGGGGGAGGCCCGGTGGGCCGTGTGGGGAGTTTGCTCATCACCCTGAGAGACGCATCAAGAAGTCAGAAGGGCGGCGGCAGGGAGACAGGGCGTGACACTGGACTGGGAGCAGAAGCCTGGAGAGGGGGCTGTCATTGCAGGATCGGGTGGTGACCTGTGAGTCCAACTTGTGCCCATGTGAGCACTAAGGAGCCACTTGTTCACCTGCATCTGGGATCAGCACCACCGTCCCTGCTGTCGAACAACATGTTAAGCGAGGAAGGAACAAAAAGAGAAGTTGGAAAGAAAGAGAGGGCAAGGAGAGAGACTGCGAGAGAAAGAGGCCTCGGTTTCCTCTCTGGTGACTGCAGATGGGCGCTCGCGAAGGCAGAGGGAATGGCTGACTCGTGTCCCTCTGCCGGGAGAGGGGAGAAGGGAGGCATGATACTGACTTAAACGCCGGGATTTAGAAGGCCCCTGCGTTCCCACTTGTGCTTGGCTTCTAACAGACAGCCCCGGACCTTTGAAGTCGGCCGGCCCAGTGGGGTGCAGGCTTCTGCGGAGACAAGATGCTAACGGGGGCGGGGGCGGGGGCCAGGGGGCGGCCGCAACTCTATTAGGCATGCTCTAGCAAAGAGAAAGGCAAATCCAATGATAATGTACATCTGTTTCAGGGAATTTATAAGCTTTGAACATTTTTTATGGGCAGATAAGTGGGTCCTTTTCTTACCATAACTTAGAACTTCAAAGCTGAGTGTGTGGATAATGCAAATCGCTGAAATATGAGATTTTCCCTACAAAGAGGTTTCCAAAAAAGATGAGGAAGAAAAAGAGAGAGGGGGAGAGAGAGGAAACGGAGGCTAATTAATGCCACAGTCTTTTATGTACACGGCGAAAACGGGACAGAAATTGATTTTTATGAAATAAGAAATTGATGGGAGAGACGTGGGGCGGCGGCGGCGGCTGCGCGGCAGGTGCCAGCCCAGCCCGCGGGTCAGGCCCCGGGGACACAGCGCCCGCCCTCTAGGAGCCTTCATGGAGAAGACAAGATGCATATCCTCACCTGCGGCGGGCACACAGGGACGCTTCAGAGCCAGCCAAGGCAGTGTCGGCCCAGGGCCTGGGGCGCCCGAGGGGGCTCAGAGCAGGAGGGAGCCTCCTGGTTTGGGGAAATCAGGAAAGACTTCCTGGAGGAGGCCACACTTGGCCCTCTGCACTTTTCTTGTCTCCCCACTGCCACCCCCAACAGGGCAGGGACATAGCAAACTCTCCACATACTCTTGTTGAATGAATGAATGAATGAAGTCGTGAGAAAACAGAGCTGGCTGGCAGGGAGCACCAAGCAGCCCTGCCTTTCCGCTCTGTCCTGTACCTGCGGTGGGAGAGTCACAGTGCACGGGTGACGGGATGGTGACAGGTCCTTGTGGCCGACCGCACTGTCCTTTCTGCCTGCAGGTGGTCAGTCTAAGCGGCCTTGGCAGCGCCGTCACCTTCGCCGGTGATTGGTTCAGGAACGGTCATGTGGCCCTGATCTGGCCACACTGAAGGGGCGTGTGTGGGGGCCTTGTAAGGCGTAGCCATGCGGCGGCCATCGCGCTACCAGCCTGAGGACCACAGAGCAGACACGCAGACCCGGGGCCTCTAGGATGATGCGGAGCTTCGCTCAGGCTGCAGCGGCCCAGCACGGGCACTTCGGTCACGTGGCTCTGCTCAGGAGAAGGTCCCCAAGTGTGGGTTTGGGTGCAGGCTGCTTATTTTGAGGCGACCCTGGGACCCACGGGGAGGAGAGTGGGGAAGCGAGACAGGAAGCAAGGGAGCAAACGAGCTACGGAAGCTTAATCCGGGGGAGCCCCAGGAGCCCGCTCGGATCACCCTCAGAGTTCCCCAGCCCGCAGCCGCTGCGGAGCTGTGGCGCTTACCCACCGCTCCCTGGCAGTCCTCAGCCTGGGGCTGCTCCGGGGCGCAGGCGCGGGCGGCAAAGACTCACGGGTGTCTGCAGTTGGAGCTTGGACCAGCAGACACACTGATTCACGCAGGGGCTGTGGAGCCAGGCCCTGGCAGTGTCTGCGACTTGGGGTTTCTGTTGCTCACAGCTGAAAGCATCCTAATCCGTGCCAGGTGACGGTCGGTCGAGGGACTCAAAGGAAAAGGTGAGGGGTTTGGACGCTTTCCTGGGATTCCATGAGGAGCCATTCAAGGTTTGGGGCAGGTGCCATAATGACCACGAGTACACGAAAGAGGCTCTTTGGCAGCAGAGCGGTGGTGTGGAGGGGCCGGGAGAACGGCGCGGAGGCTCAGTCTGCCTCGACCTGGCAGCCTGCCAGCACCCTGGGGGGTTTCTGCACTCACCTGGACCCTGACCCCACCCCTGCAAAACCAGTTTTCCCTCTTCCGTTGTCCCGCCCCTGGGCCCCACGCAGACCCAGAAGTGCCCCATCTTGGAAGCCACAGAATCCGCCACCTCCCTCTGTCCTCACTCCTGTCCCTCTCAGAGCCCCTCCTGGGCCCCTCCTGGGCCCGTCCACTCCCTCATCCCTGCGTCCTGCTTGCTCCACGGTCGCCCGTGGTCTAGATTCGCGCTCTCTGTCCGGTACTGTCGTCTCCAACACCTGTCTTCTGTCCCACCCACCGGATGAAAACTGACTCTAGAGAACACGAGTGCTCAGGACCAGGGCTCTGGGTCAGATGGACAGTTGTCATCATCCCCACCAAGTTGCCACTGACTTTCTTGTCCCTAAATCCACTGGGCATTGCAGTAACTCTTTCTTGCCTGCTTGACTGTCTTTGTGATGTTTCCGGAACACCCTCTGCCCTTGGATTCTGTGCACAGGCAGCTAGTTGCTCCCCTGAATCCATCCCCCCTCTCTTCCTCGGTAATAGAACCTCTGGCCTTGAGTCCAACAATAAAGACTATAGTTCTCAGACTCTTTTGCAACTAAATTTTGGGATTAAATTCTAGTCGGTAGTAAGTGTCATGTGGCAGCTCCTGGAAATCTTCCTTAAAAAGAAAGCTTGTTTCTACCTCTCATCATCTCTTTTCTTCTCTGTCCCGTATTCCATTCTTCTGCCTGGAAAGCAGAGGTGATGGCTGGAATTGTGGGCACCATTTTGGACCATGAGAACAAGGATAATACTCTATAGATGGTGAGGTGGCTGGAAGAAGTCTGTGTCCTTGAGAACCTAGAGAACCAGAGCCTGTGTTCCAGGTTTGGACACCTACATTTAGATTATCATATGAGGAAGCAAAAAATCAACTTTCACTTGTTTTAACCTCTTTCACTTGCAGCCAAACCAAATTCTAAGTGAAATCACTTTCCTGATATCAAACTCTATTGGATTTTCTCCAGCATCTCTGGGCTGCTTTTAGCAGTCAGCTTTGCCTAGTCCTTTAAAAATGGTGACAGTGAAACTGGTACATGGGACCTCTCTGTGCTATCTTTGCAATTTCCTGAGAATCTATAATGATTTCAAAATAAAAAGTCTTAAAAATGGTGGTGGTGTTCAGATCTCTGTCCCTGCCCCCTTGCCTTCTTCTTGGACTCAATTTCTGGGATGTCACCTCTGCCTGTGGCCTCTATGACCATCTCTAGGCTGCTTTACAAGGAGTTCCAACTACATGCTTCAAGACAAACTCGTTGTCTTACCCCAAAATGTGTTCCCAGTTCAGGAAATGGCAACAGTCTACCAAGCAGCCCACAGCAGGAGCTTGGGTGTCATCCTCGGCTCCTCTGTCTCCCTCATCATGAATCCAACTACCGAGACCCTTCGCTTCTGCCTCCTAAAAAGATCCCCACTCTGCCCCTCCATCCCAGCTGCTGCCGCCCCAGCACAGAGGCCTGTCTGCTCTCCCCGCACCTGGGGACAGCTCCTTGTCTGGCCGTGCTCGCTCCGGTCGGTCCCCACACTGCAGACACTTGTAAAACACCAGTCTGACCATGCCACTTCCTGCTGCAAACACATTTGTTGTCCTCAGGACAAGGGCCCGACTCCCAGCCCAGCAGACAGGACCTCGGAGCTGCCCCTGCCTGTCTCCTGCCTCCTCTCTCGTACGTCTGGCTTTCCCTCCCTGTATTGCTGCCCTGCGCTTCCTGACCGTCTCTGAGCAGCGGAGGCCTTTCCTTTCCCTTCCATCCCAGAATATGCTTATACTTGTTCCCGCCCCTCACCCAGCCTGAGACAAAGACTTGGGGGCGGATGGATCGTTGGTGGGGTGATGCCCGGGAGAGGAGCGAGGGAGCGGGAGTGAGAGGGCAGGTGACCAGGCAACACAGTGTGTTGCCGAGGGTGCCACGGGAGGCAGTGGCCCTCTGATTGAGAACGGAGCGCTCTGGGGTGTCCACCTGCAGGACGAAAGGCTGGAGCACGTGTCCACTGGTCCTGGCCTGTGTCTCGGGGGTGCCTCTAGGGGCGTCGATGCCCCCTCCCTTTCTGCAGGACTGGAGGAGGCCCTGGGAGTTGGCAGGAAGACCAGATGTGATTCTGCCATCTGTGTTTGCTGGACTGTCCCCGGCAGCCACAGCTGACACTGCAGGTGGCTATGGGTCCGTGGTGCATCCGCCTGACTCCTCCTTCAAGACCCAGCTCCTCCAGGAAGCCCTCCCTGACGCCCAAGCCCAGGCACGTGCCACTCCTGGGCTCCTGCACAGCCCCTTGCCACAAATGCTCATCTGTCCTCCCCCTCGGCTGTAGAGTTCCGTAAGGCTTAAATGAGATGAGACGACAGGGCTTAAAACAAGGCTGAGGAAGCAAAGTTGGAGCGGAGGGGAGTGAACTGTAGCGACGACTGGCACTTACAGAAGCTGTGATTGGGCTGGAACAGTGCAAACAGGTGGCCAAGCTCGGACGTGCGGTGGGGCAGCAGCCGCTTCTTTGCTCTGGGCCCTGAGAAGCCCTGGTGCCGGATCCCACCAGAGGCAAAGCAGCCTCCAGGCAAGGCCCTGCCCACTTCCTCCTCAGGCGACTGCAGCAGGTCCGTGTTCCTCCACGTCCATCTTACCAGTCCGGAGGGCAAGGCTGGGACGCTGTGTGATTTGTCCAGGGCATTTGACCCAACCAGGTCCTAAGGCACGTGCCCTGTGGCATTCTCTCTCTCTCTCACTCTCTCTCGTTCTCTCTACTCCCTTCTCTGGGCATCTCCTAACCACTCGAGAAGTAGGGGCTCTGGTGGGCATCACATCCACTCCTGTCCCCTTGGCCAAAGCAAGTCACATGACCCAGCCCATCACATCTGCTCCCATCCCATTGGCCAAAGCAAGTCACATGGTGCAGCCCATCACATCCACTCCCATCCCATTGGCCAAAGCAAGTCACATGGCCCAGCCCAAAAGCAATGGGGCTGAGGAGCACCTTCTATGCTAAGGGGAAAGGAGGATGAAAATCCACTGGGCAGCAATGCCACCTGTCATACATGCAAACTCAGGGTGAGGCCCTGTCTCGGCGAGTTAGATGAGCTAAGCTGGAGGCTTGGCTTGGTTGCTGGATTGTTCTGCAGGCTTGAGGAAACTGTTTCCCCTTTCCAAGTCTTAGTTTGCCCATCTCTGCAATGGGGTCAATAATACGATAAGTCACCAGCTGGCGTGAGCGGGGAGGGTGGCCCCAAGGCTGCTGACAGTGAGAATGAGGGCTGCCCGTAGTCCAAAGTGATGCAGGTGGCACTGAGCAGCCTCCTTCCCACATCAACCCCAATTTGTACTGGTTTACATCCACTTCCGTCTGATCTGGGGTTGAGCTTAACCAGGTACCCTGATGGCAGCTGCCCCAGCCTCACTGCTAGCAACATCTCCCAGCCCCTGGGCTGCCCACAAGCCCTGTGGCATACTCTGGGGGCCCTCAGGGGCTCCGCGTCTCACAGCTGAAGGTGGGATGGGGGCTAGAGATGCGGAGAAGACAGGCAGGCCGCCCCATAAACAGTCAGCCAAGCGTCACACGCCACCCGCCAAAGGCTGGTTTCAGATGCAGGGATTATGAACACAGAGAGTACAATTTCCTGATAAAATAGAAGAGGCGATTAAGTTAATGAAGGATCATTTTGCTGATTTGAAAACGATAATTAATAGGCATTAACTGTATATTTAGAAGTTTAGCGTGGCATGGGCTCAGGAGCCATTGTCAAACACAATGACATTGTAAGCGCTGCACAATAGACCAGGCCCAGATGTTCCTCAAAGCCCCTAACGAGAGCTTTGCAAGGGGCTGCTGTAATGATAAAAGATGCACTTGCTGTTCTGTTCTTCCTTTAACGACATCCTTTCTGAGATGCTGCTTATCATGTGTACTTTCATCTTCAGTTAAATAGCATATGGCCCTGGCTGATTAAAACCCCCTCCTGGTTTTAATCAGCGACTCGAGATCAGGTTTCTAATGGTGGCAGTGGTGGCCTTCCGGGTCCCTGGCAAGCTTTTCGACCCATCCACATGTGGAGAAAGGGCACTGGGCGAGGGGCTTGGGGCTGGCCCTGTCCGAGTCCTGGGTGGCAGGACAGCTCCTGTGGCCCTCCTGGAATGCCCTGAGCCAGGGCCGGTTCCAGGGATGCCCGGGGATCAGGCTGGGCTAGCTCAAGTTGTCCTCGGGGGACCAAGTTGGCTCCAGGCCCGGCCCAGCTGACTTTGGCTGTGGCTGGGAGGCTGGACTCTCAGAGCCCCTCCTCCTTATTGAAACTTAAGCCAGGGGTC
The DNA here is from genome assembly GCA_963575035.1 of Avahi laniger. Classification (NCBI taxonomy): domain Eukaryota; kingdom Metazoa; phylum Chordata; class Mammalia; order Primates; family Indriidae; genus Avahi; species Avahi laniger. Next base: position 92,400 of record CAUYSK010045893.1, read on the forward strand.
CCCAGTCTATGGTGAGTTGTATGATTAATCCATTCTATATTACAATGTAATCATAATAGAAATAAAGTGCACAATAAATGTAATTCGCTTGAATCATCCCCAAACCACCCCCTGCCATCCGTGGAAAAATTGTCTTCTGTGAAAATGGTCTCGAGTGCCAAAAAGGTTGGGGACCGCTGGCTTAAACGTTTGAGGGAAACTCTGCGGCGCCCGCCCACCCAGGGAGGAAGAGGAAGGGCCACTGAAGAGGCCTGAACAGGACTCAGACGATGGAGTTTCAATCCTGGCTCCCCTGTCCCGTGGCCGGGGGCTGCACCGATCCGAGCTCACTGTTCTCACTACCAGATGACCTCTGTTGGTCTCCGATTATCCCCATTGTGCAGATGAGAAAACTGAGGCTCATTTGAGGGTCCAGAGCTGATGAAACTTAGTCTGTGAGTCAGAAAGGATGGTGGTGCTGACACAGAAAGGCACAGAAAGGGGGACTGGGGTCTGCCCAATCCCCACTCCTTCTCCGCCACGAGCTCCTTAAGAGCTGGGACCGTGTCTGTCCTGTTCCCCACGGTAGACCCAATGTTGGCACGATGCCTGGCTCTCGGTCAGTCCTCAGCAGGTGTTTGAGGAGGGAACGCAGGATCCCCTGGGAGGAGGGGCTGCCCCAGGTAGTGTCCAACAGGTAGAGCACAGAGATTTCTACTGATCTCCAACTCCCCACGTGTGTCCCACGTGTCCCCGACCTCTTGTAGCTATGATGTAGCTATGATCCCGGTTCCAGGGATGCCCGGGGATCAGCTACGGGACCACGAGGCTAGTTCTGGCCCACGGGCTGCAAGTGGAAGGGCCTGGGTGGCAGTATGTAAGAGCCAGTTTGTGTCCTTTCTGTTTTTGCGTCCCTGAAGCCTTATGTTGAGACGGCAGAGCTGGGAGAGAGCAGCGGCCTGGTGCGTTGAGCCGTTGCATGGTAGAGAAGCACCCTGGAGAGTTGCCCAGCTTGCTCTGGACTTGGCAAGGGTGACAGAGTAACCTGGGACGTGTGGAGCCACTGGGACTCCAGGCGTTGCTAACGCAGAGCCCAGCCCATCCTGACAGCAGGAGGTGTGGTTTCTGAGCCAGGGTTGGGGAGGGGGGCCGGAGCAGGGGTCTGGCTGGTGTATGATCCCAGTTTGTCAGGCTCAAGGTCACCTGGGCAAGCCCCACCCAGCACCCACATCCCTGGGCCTGGCCGGCTGTTGCCTGGGGTCTCCCCAGTGGAGGAGGGTCCCCAGGAGGAGGCTGAGGCAAACAGGCTTGGAGGGACTTAGAGGTGGTGGCCACCCCTCGCTTTGCCATCTTGCATGGTATGTGCCTGTGGGGAGAGGCATGGCGCCACCATCCCAGCCTCTGTAGCTCTGGGGGGTCCCCGAGACACTTGTGAACAGTATGCTCTGAGCCCCCAACATCTGTTCTCAACAATAAATAATTTGCTTTCTTCCCTGAGCATGTTTAATTTACTGAAATGTCTAAATCAGTGGCGCTCAAGCTTCATGCAGCATCAGAGTCACCGACGGGCTTGCTAAAACTCCGACTGCTGACCGCACAGCCAGAGCTGCTGATCGGTAGGTCTGAGGCAGGGCCTGAGAATTTGCGTCTCCAAAAAGCTCCTAGTGACGCTGATGCTGCCGGTCCCAGGACCACACTTTGAGAACCATTGCTCTGAGGCGTCCATGTGCCCAGTTCTTGCAAAACCAGCTCCTCTCCCAGGGGCACTCTGTCCCGGCCTGTGTGTCCCATCCTGTGCATCCTGGCTTCCACTGCATCCCCACACTGCCAGCCTTCCCTCCCACTGCTCCCAGGGGCCCTAACCTGACATATCTGAGCTCCCTGTGACAGGTCTTCCTGACCCCCAGGGCTGGCTGGATAGAGCTGCTCTCTTTGTCCCATGACAATCAATAGCCCCTCAGAGATTTAAAGGCAGCTGTATAATCAGGATACTTTCGGTTGCAAGTCACAGAATCTAAACTCAACCTGGCCTAAGCCTAAGGGAGAATTTGTTGACTCTTGAAAGATCCAAAAGCTAGCTCTGGGACCTTCAGGCATGGCTGGATCCAGGAGCAAAATCAGTGTCAGTTCTCAGTCTCCATGTCTCCCAGCTGAAAGGTGGAGGGTAGGTGCTGAGTGTGTGGCAAGTTAAGGGGTAAGAGTGGGAGTGTCAGAGTTCCTTGTCCCTGCTGCCTCTGTTCCCGAACCTGTAAAATGGGACTGTCAAGTTCAAGGAGGGTGACACGGGTTGCAGGATTCACAGGGCCACCTTCAGACTGTCTGGAGAGCAGGAAGAAACGCAGACAGAGACAGCTGCAAAGGTGTGACCCATCCTGGGACCTGTCCCTGTGGTATCCCACTTGAGCAGGCCTCAGTTTCCCCATCTGGACTTGGGATGTCTAACAGAGACTCTTGCAGTTGGCACGTGATGAGCCCGGAAGGGGCTGAAATTGTGCCTAGAAGTGAGGCTAGATGTAGAATGCTGTATTTGCCGAGTCCTTGGGGGGATGTGGGGGACACTGCAGAGAATGAGGTGCCTGAAGATACGTGGCCAAGTGATAAAAGGTGATCATGAAATGGCTTCTGTCTTCTGTCACAAATGAGAGGAAAAAACTCAACAGGTTAAACAAAAAAGACAGTTTGTTGTCACACATTCAGGTGTGGCTTGATCTAGGAGCTTCAGATCAGCAGGACTCAGTGTCTGTCCATTTCTCACTCCATTTTTTGGCTCCATTTCCTTAATCCTTCTTGGCCACCTCCCTGGCAGCCCCAGGCTGGTGTCCCTGCACCAAGACCAGCAGGAAGAGGTGTCCCCTCGCTTAGCAGTCAGTCTAAAAGAGCCCCAAGATTGCTTCGCTTTGGTTCTGATTGGGTCATACGCCCACCTTGAAGTCGATCGCTGTGACCCGGAGTGCACAAGATCCCTATTGTCCAGGTCTGAGTCACAGCCCCATGGCTGGGGACGGAGTCAACACCTCCCAAAGGGTGGCTACCCTAAAGCAAAATTGGAAAGCTTTGCCCAGGAGAGGGGAAACGCATGGAGGCCCACCCAACTGATGTCAACTGCTGGCGCCAAATTAT
>CAUYSK010045894.1:0-27601 GCA_963575035.1 Avahi laniger
CAAGTGTCATGGCTAAGTTAAGCTAGAGTTCAAACTTATTATCTATTTGGAAAAGATTTCAAATTCCGTTTCCATTTTCTCTGAATAAACCAGTAAATTTCTTTTTCTGTTCTCTATTTTGAACATATTATATTGGAATAATCTCATATTGAAAATGATTCTTTTTGTTCAAATTCTATGCAATCTGAAGTGAAGACTGCTGTCTTATGAACACAAAGTTCCATCTGGGAGGTGTGTCTATGTGTTTATACCGATCCACCTTTCCAAATAAAACTTAGTTTATTTTAAAGCCAAATGAAATATAACGTTTGCTTATGAGTAAGGGCCCTAACAGGAAACAGATTAAACACTCAAGTTAGGATAACTTAAGGAGGATTTATTTACAAAGGAACTTACTATTACGAAGATATGGGCAGGACCATGGGTTAAGATGCAATGCAGATGTCACCATCTAGACAGACTGCAGTGAACAAAGGGAGGAAAAGGTAAAAAGAAAAGTAAGAAAAGTGAAAAGTCAACTGTCTTGAGGGGAGCATAATTTTCTTTTTAATTAGACATATATCTATTTTTTGTTTTATTTCAGAATATTACAAGAGTACAAATGTTTAGGTTACATATATTGCCTTTGCCCCACCCGTGTCAGAGCTACAAGCGTGTCTATTCCCCAGACAGTGCTCGCTGCACCCATTAGGTGTGAATATACCCAATCCCTCCTCCCTCCCCTACCTACCAAACGTCCCATGAATGTTACTATCACATGTGCACGTAAGTGTTGATCAATTAATAACAATTTGATGGTGAGTACATGTGGTGCCTGTTTTTCCATTCTTGTGATACTTCACTTAGTAGAATGGGCTCCGGGGGAGCATAACTTTCTGTCAAAGATCAATCCATTCATTAAGCCCATAGCGACCTCACAGGAAGAGAATAAGAGACTAGATCGCCTGAGCTCTATGTGGAACATATGCCTACAGGTCTATATTTGGAAGAATGATGTTATTTTTTTCCTGCTTACATTTCTTGCTTTTAGCTTGTTTCGAGATCTGTTCTGGCCTTTCCCATTTATAGTCTAACTAGTTTTTTTGGAATTTCCCAAAGGATGGATATCATGTGACTTTTATATAAACTTGGTATATTACTCATTTTAGAAGTTGACAGTGATCTTAGTGCTTTGTAATAGTGGAGAACGCTGGTCCAGATTAACTACCAAGAATATTTGTGATGAATTTTTTTTTCTTTAATCTTAGGAAAAATGGGAAAAGTGAAAGTATAGAGATTGCAACTTAGAGTACTGTACTAGCTTCAGAAATTTGGCATCTAGGAAAAAAATGCATGCATCAAGGAAGTAAACAAAAATCCAAACATTAAGTTCAATTAAAGGTAGAGGAAATTAATGAGCAGTTGTTTCTAAAAATTATTACCAGAAAATATGATATTATTTATAAATAAAACTGAATTATTCTCAGTTTAAAAAATTTAATATCTAAGTAGTACTTTAAATCCTCATGTATATCCTTCAGAAATATAATGAACTCTGGATCTCTAAGGAGCGTTAGCGACCCTCCAGCCCTTTCTCTTGTCATTTGATGTGGACCCAGGGCTTTAAGTAGTGAAATGACTTTCTCAATCCATTGACGTTCTCATGGAATAGGTGAGATGAAATGAGAAGCTAGGTTAGAGGTTCAGAAGAACTTTTTAAAAGAATACATTTGTGCAGTTTTCTTATTAAATATAATACGTAAATACGGATAAAATATATAGAAAATAGAGATTGTAGATTGTTGGAAAGGAATAAAAAATTACTCATAATTCCATCTACCAAAGACAACTATTACCAACACATTGGTGTAAATCCTTTAAGTTATTTTTAGAACACACACATCTCCCTCCCCACTCACGCATACACATACCTTAAGAGTTAACTTACTGTATGTATTTTCAGAGCCACCTTTTTTATTCTATAGTTTGGGTTCATAATATACATATAAACCACATTTATTATTCATGACATATAATAATACACTAATGTGATCCTGAGAAGTTCAAAAAAGTCTTGGACATGGCTGAGATTTGAGTACTATTCAACCATATTTTTCAGCATAATTTTATTCCTTTTCTAAGCACATTCCTTACCTCCAACTTCTGTCCAAATTAAAAAGTTAAAGAAAAAATAAAAATTATGTCTCTTTATTATTCTTTACCATCATAACATATTTATATTTTTAATTTCCTTAATAGCACTTATTATGCTTTGCTATTGTATATCTTAGTTTTTGTTTTAAATCTGTTATCCTCATCAGACAGTAAACTCTAGGAAAGTAAGAATAGTATCTGCTTGCTTTCAACCCTTTAAAGTCTTAGCACAAAACCTGACACATAGTAACAGTGTGATAATTATTTATGAATGAATCTGCAAATTAATCTTCTTAAAGAAATAACATCCAGGCCATACATACACAGTGGCAAATATGTAGAGAGAACTATGCTTAACATTACATAAAGTGACAAACATGTTTAAAAACGTTTGACTTTTGTAAATAAAATGCATACCTTTCAAATCTCTTTTTCCCATTTACATATAGCTTTAGTGCACAGAGAAGTAACATTAATAATGTTACTAGCTTAGAGCTGAAATCCAAAATCAGAATGTCTGATTGCAAATCTTAACTCCACCCTTAATTAATTGGGTCAGTTACTTAACTCTGTGCCTCAGTTTTCTCATCTGTAAAATGAGGATAATACTAGTACCCACCTTATGGGATTATATGATGATTAAATGAGATAAAACATATAGAACACTTGCACACTATCCATACTTACTAAATGCTCAAAATATTAGTGATTATTATTATTATTATTACCATCTTTTTTATTATTGGGGATATATATACATACCATAGACTTTTATGAAATTCGAAAGGAAATGTGCATGTAAAAGACAGACGAGGAAGAGTGACTAATACGTATGCTTACCATAGGGCCCTGCACTTTGTAAGGCACTTTACGAATACATTATCTCTATTTCACCATTGAGAAAAATGTGGCTAAAAAACTTTAATTTTCTATCAGGTCTGCCATTAACCACCTAAACATCCATGCATACCTATACTACAGTTTCCTTTCTTATAGGGGTGTTTATATTTGCCCTAGCTTGCCATATTCTCCCTGTTTTCCTTGTATGAGAAATCTCACTACATCCCTCAGCCACCAGGCAAAAGCCCACATTTTCCTCAAGACTCCATTGAAACGCAAACTCCAATTATGGTCATTGCCTTCACGCTTTCATCTTACCATTTGCCATAATGACGAAGGTAAGTGCTTATAGATCAACTCCTCCATTTCACCATGAACTTCCTGGACTTCCACTTAGCAGCACTTAGATGGAGCTTATTAACTGTCGAATGGGAGGAGAAGCAAAGGAGTGTGAGAGGGAGAGAGAAGTAAATGGAAGTCAAGGCAGTATTGGTGACTCTAAAACAGGGGGAGCTGTCGTTGGAATTTCCTTTCAACTGAGTACGGAATTTTCTTAAGTCTTTCTAATTTGAAGTTAACTTAGATGATGACAAAGAAGCTGTTTGTGCCTTTAATCTTCTCTTGGTATTTTTGAAAGTGTGCTATTTCCTTGCGGATGGAATCAGTCACTACGTTTGAGACTTCATTACTTGCTTTGTTGTAATTATGTAACAGAGGACAGCAGGATGGAGGCCAAAAAAAGCAACTTTTTTAGATAATTTCTTTCCACTTAATGAAGCAAAATATGTTTGTGGCAAAAAAGAAGAACATGGAAAATGAAAATAACTAAAGTAATAAATATACATTTATCCCACTATGCAGAAATAACCACCATATAACATTTCTGTATATTTTCTTCCCTGTATATATTTTGCAATGTACAACGAAAGCATTTTTTTCTTATTTGAAAAAACATGAAATAGTAATAAATTTCTTCATTGTAAGAACATGAATTTGAAATAGCACATGGAATTTTATTTCATAAATGGATGTATATCTTGAAAAAGAGAAAGAGTATGACATATCCAAGAAAGGGAAAAGCTTTGTGTGTGTAGAAAGTGAAGACAAAAGTAGCAACAGATAGAACTGGAGAGGTGAGCAGGAGACAAGATCATCTGGGGCATATAGGCTCTGTTGAGGGTTTAGAGTTTTATATTAAGGAGAATCAGAAAGACCAACTGTTTTTAAACAGGGAAACAATGTGATATCTGCTTTAGAGGCTGAGTGAATGTGGAGAGACCAGTTAGGAAGCTATTGCAGTTACTTGGGACTAGGGTGGTGATATTAGAGATGAACAAAAATGATGGTGTGAGGAGTACTTGGGAAGGGACAAATGACAAGAGAGAAAAAGGGAGACAAGCTGAGAAAAAGGGAGAAAGAGAGGGAAAGGGAGAGAACGCAACATGTATAGCCTCACTATAATAATGAACAGGGAAATGCAAACTAAAACAAGATACCACTTTTTCCTTCTATTTGATTAGAAACAAAAAAGAAAAAATTATTACTATCAATGATTGACCATAATGTGAGGAAGCTGATATTGTCCATATTCTTATGATAAGAGTATAAACTGCATTGCGATTGCCATGGTTTCATGAGTGCTTGTGGAAGGCACAAGACTCCTGGGCCAGAGATAAGCCCAGTTTATTACTCAGCAACAGCAGTAGCCAGAATACCAGCACTTTTACACTGGTTCCTTAAGGCCCGGTTCCCACCGGGTGACTCTAAGAGGGCCAGATGGCACCTGCCCATGCAATGCTTTGCATTATGGGAGATGAATTCTGAGCTCAGGGGAAATGTTATACTGGAGAGTAAGCATGTCTTTCCTTTTCTCTGGAAGGAGATGCATTATATTCCAAGGCTGTTCACTATACATCTTTGAGAAGACAGTGAGGAACAAAAGATAGACAATGCTCTGCTTTCCAGGCATACAGAAATGTGACAAATCCATGGAGAATTTTCTCCCAATACCACCTGGAAGTATAATCTGGCAGTATCTAAATCTGTAATTTCTCCATCTCAAGAAACACCCATATGAGGAGCCATGTATGAACACATTCATTGTCACACTATAACAGAAAAAAGAAGAAAGCCCAACCTTAAGTAGAAGAAAGTCTAACAGTGGGATATCCATACTTTTGTATTTTGTGCATTAATTAAAATTAGCCAAATCTATGTATGTACAACAGTAGCTCTCCAGGACATGTTTTTGTCTGAATAAACCAAATTAAAGAGTATGTTAACTTTTTTTTGGTAAAAATTGACATCTAAAACTAATTCATATATTTCAAATTGAACTGGTACATGTATGAGTATATATAGGAATAGGCAAAATGTTTAAATGTACATATTTCATAATTAGTATTGCTTTTGGGTAAAGAAAGATACTTAAGAATTAGGAGTGATGGTGAAATGACATTGTTTCCATTTTTATAAAGTACAGAGACATGTAGGATGTTGAATTTTAAGAAAGTTAATTGGCAAGACTTGGTCATTAATAGATTGGGAAAAGAGAAAGACAGAGGTATAAAAAATGACTTGTCTAGATGGATGGGTGGTAGTAAAAGTTGGAAGGTAGGAACTTTAGAAACGGAAAAAATATTTTGAGGGGAATGGAAATGATGACTTAATTTCAGAAGCGTTGGATCTGGAGTATTTATGTGTCATTCAAATTTAGATGTTGAATGAACAGTTTGATGTTAGGGCTTGAGAGTAGAAGTCAGATTTACTCCAAGGTGGAGATTAAATGTGTAGGTCATCTGCACAATGATGGAAATTGAAACTGTGTTACTCAATGAGAATTTCTAAAGAAAGACTGTATTGAAATGATGACCCAGGACAAAGCCCCGTGGAACTCCATCCTTTAATTGTTATATAGAAGGAAAGGAGATGGCAAAGGAGACTAGAAATAACTGGCCAAGGATGTAGGGAAAACAAAATACGAGAGTAAATATCCGAAATCAGAGGTTAAGAAAAGAGACTGCATGAAGAAGTATGGGTCACCTCTGTCAAATGCTACAGAAATGTCTATTAGGATGATAAAGACCCTTGATTTTAGCAGCATGAAGAGACAAAACTATGAAATTAATGCGATAAAGTTTAACGAAATGTTGGGGAAAGAAGCTCTATTTGAATAGTTTGAAAAGTGAATAGGAGGAGAACACAGTAAAGAAGCTTGCAAAGATGATGGGTGGTGAAAGAGGAGAACAATGGTGAAGACGATAATTGTAGGGGTATATAGCATCTATAGAGGTTTTCTTTGAATGAGAGAATCCTGAGCAGATTAAAATTCAGATGGCAAGGATACAATGGAGAGGGAGAGTGCATGGGAAACCAGGGAAAGGTGGGGACATAAAACCAGAGGACATGGATTTGCTTTATAAATATAAAGACAATGGTGTCACAAATCTATAGTAACAGGAAGCAAAGGGGAAGGGTAGGTGTTGGTTTGTGTAGGTCTGAGATGGTAAAATGCTAAAGCAGTGACCATCAAATAGAAGTTTGGTGACTTCTATTTTCTCTGCATTAAGTGGCATGGTCATCCCTTGAGGGTGAGAGAGATTTGAAGATTTGAGGACAGGGACATAATCTTTGTGCCGTTGAACATGTGAGGCTTGATGTCATGGATATTCATGGATTGATAATCTCCATCATTCTCACCCTACCACATTGATTCATTCTGAAAATCTGATGTATGTTGAGACTTTGGATCAAGCCAAGTCACATTAAAGCTCTGTTATGATTCTGGCAACACATTAAAACCCTGTTATTTTACTGGCAATACTATTTAGAAGCAGGATTTTAAACTGAAAGGTTAAATGTCTTTAGATTATGCACATGGATATGCAACTAAACTGAGAGGACAAAGCAGCCATCACGCTGGAGTGCTATCTGCTAATTAGTCTTGAAGAGTTGGCTAGCTGCCCATGGGCCTGAAAAGAATTCCTGTTTGCCTTTGTATTGAGTTACAGAGTCAGACATTTGCCCCCAGAAACGGAGGCATTGCTACTTCTTGCTTGGCCGTTGCACCACCAGATGTATCATATAAATACCCTAATGGATAGCGGTGGACGAGGAACGTAGGAGATAATCTGATGCAGGCAGATGCTAGCAGTCAAGATTACTCAAGCTGCACTGAAATTTCCTTTGCACCTGGCACTGGAGGTGTTAGCCATGCCAGTTCAATCCCCCCAACACAGATGTTCTTGTTGTACCACTTTGTATGTGTAACATTTAGGTTTCTGTTCAGCTTTGCCATAGTACACATAAATACTGTAATCCAAAGACCACCCATTTATTAGTGCACCTGCATCTTCAACCAGATTTCTTTCATTCTTTTCAATGAATGCTCACATTTTTTTAAAAAAAAAAGGCAGCCATAGGGTGAATAACCTTTTGAATTTTGCCAGATAGCTTAACAAAATGATGATAATGATAAAAATAACAATACCAGAACCCCCCCAGTCCACTAAAACAATGTTACTAAACCATGAAAATAAGGGGGACTATGTTTAATCAAAAGGATAGTTTATTGATTTCTGTTTTAAGCTTTTCTTTATTTCTTATTAGTGAAGAGATAGATTATATAAGTAAGTTATTTTTTCAAAAGATAAAAATGCTCTTTTTTTTCTTCAAATGGGAGATGGGTAGAGCTTACCTCTTAAGGAGCAGATTTTGCTGGATATGAACCTCTGGAGCCCCTATTTTAAATTAATAGGAGTGGAGCTCTGTGCAGCTGAAGACTGCATATGACCTCCTGAATACAGGATAAAAAAGCCTTTGGAGGGAGACAAGATCATTACTCCAGAGAATAGCCTTGTGTAGTTGCTGTCCTACTGAAGTGGGGAAAGGGCATCCAAATGTTTTGATCTTGTTTTTATAGTTGCAAGCAGTGCCTGTATCTCTCCAAATACCTAATTTTGTCATATATCTCTCTATGAAAAGAAATTTCAATGCTACTTAATTTTGGTTTGTGGGGAGATGGGACTATCTTTAATTATTCATTTGAAGCAAATAAATGTTTAAACATGAGATACATTTTAAAAATTGATGAGTGGTGATGGTTTCATGATTTTTTTTTTTTTTTAATCAGTAGTAATAGTTACTCAGGTTTACATTCGTGTCCTCAGTATATAAGGGCTGCTTGTCTCCCACTTAGCATATAACTGTAATCGTATTCTGTTTAAGACATGTGCCCCATAGACAAAAGAGAAACAATGTACGCCATTATACCACTATTACTCCAGTAATTTAGCAAATCATTGTGTAGAATATACAGGCTACCAAGAAGCCAGCTAATTAAGAGATGAAGTGGAAAGAAGAGGAGAATCCAAAAGGAAGAATGAAGAAGCAAAAGGAAAAATAAAAAACAAAATAAACTAGCCATTTCCAGGAGGATGTGAATATTCTTTCATTTATTTCTAACAACTACTGGAGCGCTAGGATAGGATTGAACAAGCACTAGCTGTGTTTTCAGTGAGTAGTGAGGCAATCAAACTAGCTACAGAGGCTACCTAGTACTCCTGTATTCCAAAATTGAAGAGATAAAGGTAGAAGGCAGAAAAATGGAGAAAGGAACCAATAAAAGCTAGTTTCTTTAAAAATTCTAAAATCAATGCAAATATTTTCACTTTTAACTCTTTTGCTCAATACAGAAATATTGGCGTATATGTACACACAGGCAAAAAGAAACATCAGTCTATAATGTAGAAGAAAGAGAAAAAGAGAAGATGTATAAAGAGAGAGAAATTGGGGTGTTTACAATCCCTTGCATACACCATAGAGGAGGGGAGTTGTTTAAAGTAGAACTTCAACCCCCGTTAATCCTTCCTGGCTCCTACTTCAAACATGAAGATTAAATAGAATATGCTTCTTTATCCTATACTAGTCTTTGTTCTCTTCAAGTTTTTAAGTCTTTCTAATACACCACTGCCACTAGCAGTTCTAGAATCCTAACTACTTGTGCGATCCCTTTCTGTTCCATCCTGGGAATATTTTTCGAGTTCAACTAAATGCTTTTCATTTTTAATTATATTATCAGTAACTATTGAAGGCCTGTCTTTGGCCAAACATAGTACTAAGTGTGTTGAAAATATACTCTCTCACTAAGTATTTTATTTTATTTTGCAGATGAAAGAACAGGTGTTTGCAAAGATTAAATAATTTTTTCAAAGTCACACAATTAATAACTTAAGGGACAACAATTTGGATCTAGAACTCATATAAAAAGCTTGCATGTTTAATCACTATAAAACTTTACCTAGAATATTATAGAGTAGAGCTTTCCAAACAAAATTCTGTAGAAATAATCAAGGATCACATGAGAAATTTTGTCAACAAGTTATGTTTAAATTTTGAGGTTATTAATTTTAAAATTATTCTATAATTCACTTTGAAGATAAGAGTATTGGAATCCATTTCTTTCTTCCTTTTTGTTCCAGATTTATGTGACCTTCCTCACTGTTTTTAATGTCCTGGTTCCCAAGTACAATAAAGGAGTGGAACTAAAAAGGTTGCTACCTCAGGATGAAAATCATAGTTTTCCTCTGACACATATATCAGTTAGGATTTTTTTCTTGTAAAGAACAGAATTCACTCACTTGTGTAAGGAGAAAAGGGACATATTTCCTGATACTTGTTGCTCCAGAATCTCTCCAAAGCTCAGAGAATCAGGCTTAAAAGCCATACATCCAGGAACCACTCACAAATCACATGACCTGACTTTCTACAGGGAACCTTTCTGTCTGTGCTTTCATGCACAAGTGCAATACTTCACCCTAGAGACTCTGAACACAGGGTGCTACCCCTAGGACCTCCGACCCTTCTCCCTCAGAGAACAGAATGTCTCCGTGCCCTCTTGGCCAGAATTGTTTCTGCCTAGTACCTCCCTCTTCAAGCCACTGCATTCCAAGCTAAAGTGTCACAATGGCGCACCTCACATATTGATGGATCCCACTCTGATAGATCCCACACTGATGGACCACACTCCGATGGGTCACGTGCTATTGGATTATACACTGATGAATCACTCGCCGATGGATCACAGGGGGGCAAGGGAATGAGCTTCTGCTTCCTTCTGAAGCTAGAATTTATATTCCTGAAATAAGTTTCAAAATGTGTTGGAAAGCAAGAAAGCATGACAAAGCCTTCAACTCTCCATAAGAGAAACAATATAATAAAAGATTAATTAAAAGTTATTTTCAATACCTATAAACTCCATCTCACACCTTTTTGCCCTAATGCTTAGGTTTTCTGTATCATATCTGCTTTCCCTTAATTCAATATTTGCTAGTAACTAAGTTGTGCTTTACTGCCATTGTCATACATAGTAAAATTTATTTACCTATCAGAGATTATGCTCACTTACCTCCTACACAAATAGCTGCAACATTAAATAAATGTTATGCAATATAAGATTCCCTTATCTATTAGAGTTTGATGAATTTTACCATATATTATTTTGTTTGATCTTTGCAATAATCCAATGAGACAACCAGTATATATGACATTATTTCTACTTTATGGATAAAGAATCTAAATTTCAGAAGCGTTATGTGATTTCTCAACATCAAATATCTGATTATGTTGTTTACTGCATAAACTATTTCAGAGAAAGCCAATAGTCCTTCGCCTAAATCTGAAGTCTTTAACGTGATTTATAAAATTACATGCCCATGCACTTGTTTGTTTTTTTGAACCGTTTCCCCCACACTCTCTGAAATTCTGTGGTACAGCCATATTGAATCATTTCTAGGTCGATTTAAGCACCAGGCTTCACCTCACCTTTTGTTGTACCTTTGCACATGCTGTTTCTCTACTTGAATTCACCATTACCTGCCTGTTCTCCTAAATACGAGTCTCATATTCTTCAGGTTGTTACTTACACATGACTTCCTCAGGGAAATCTTCCTTTAAGCTTGTTTAATTTCCCCTCCTCAAACTACCTGGCACCTTGAACTTAGCCCTGTCATAACTCGTATCACATTTTTCCATTGATGTTTTGATTACCTGTTTGCTTATGTGGATTACACGTACCACTTTCTTCCTTTACTAGACTGTAATATCTATGAGGACACGTACTATGTCTGTGTAGTTCACTTCAGTAATGAACTCTTTAAAGAATTGCTATCTAGTAGTTAGCACACAAATTTTTATTTGAATATGTGTATTATTAAATTAATTATCAACTGCTTAGTGTCATATATCAGAAATGATCTTATTCAAAGTCTATAGTTTTTCTTGCCTCTATCTGTCTTATGTACTATTCATATAACACACATATACTGTATTATTACTTGGCTGTTCGGTTTCAGTGAGATTTAGTGAGACTGTTTCCTAGATGTAGCATGGCTCACCACATTCTGCTCCTGGGACTTTTTGCAGAGTACAGGGTAGAAGGTTGGGAATCTAAGCTCAGAAGACAAAATCACAAAGACCTGATGAGTCCAGAAGTGAAGCAGCCTGGGCAGGAGCTTGGGTGGATTGGAAAGGGCATGTCCTGTCTAAAGGCAAGAAGGTGTACAAGGAGGGCCCAATGCTGTCAGATCATCCAATCTTTGCAGATAGTCTCAGAATCACATGTTTATGTGGAATCTACTTATTTTTAAAAATATTATCAGACATTGAAAACTTTAGATCATAGTATGATATGAGCCAAATAATTCTGTGACCCAGATTCAGCCCTTTGGCCAAGCGTTTGTGACTTCTGCTCTCAGAAGAAATGATATGAGGTGTCCCATGGAAGAGAAGTTTTAAGAGGCGAGAAGAGGGGTAGGGGAGCTTGTGATGATCCAGCGAGAGGAGATGGTTAGTGTGTGTCCCAAGAACAGTGTAGAACCACAGCTGGCTCCTTGGAAGAGTCCTAAAGAGGCAGAAAGATATTCTCAGTTGGAAAAGATGTGAATGTATCTAAGGGGCAGAACTCAGGATGAGTCTCAGCAAGTTTCCTCAGTCCCACGTACATGTGACATCAGAATGCAAGCTTGTGTAACATGAATAACAGTGGCAGTGTCACACACTAAGAATGAGAGGCTGTTTTCAAATGTTCCTGGCTATTATACAATAAGTCTTTAGAAAGAAATTGGCCTTTAAATATCTAAGATGGAATTTACGGATAGAATGGAGTAATGGGAACATCGATGCTCAATTAAGTTGATTGAAAGGAAAAAATATATTTCATGAACACCTGATGTGTGCACAGTCACAATGACAGCTTATTCCAGTGCTCAGAGTTTTTCCAAATAAAAATACATTCCCGCGTATCAAAGAATTGTTACAAAATTACTAACAGAGGTAAGAAACAAAAACAATTCATAATAATACATTTCTTTTTTTTCCCTCGAATTGATCCACATGAGCATAGCTCCCCTCTCATACCCTTTGACTCTATTTTTTACATTCTTTTTTGTGTGTGGAAAATAATTACCACCTTATTGTGAGAACACAAGTCTTGGCTAGTTTGTAATTTTCCCAAAATACTTTCTTTTAGTCAGTTGACTAAACACTTGAACCTTTTAGTTCTCATGGGCAAAGAGCCAATGAAGATTTTTACAAGACAATTTAGGCTATATTGACTCCTCACCAAATCATAAACCCTATATTTTCTCAACAGTTTTATATTTCCTAATTTAAAATATGTATACAGAGGTGGTTTTGTCTAATGAATTGAAGTATGGTCAGTTATTTAACCAAAGACTTCAGGCTAATGATTTTGTTGCTCAGATTTTTCTATATATATACACATAAAAGTATATCAGTTCACCAAGGTATTTGTAGAACCATGTAGAAGAGCTGCAATAAATTGGAACAGTTGAAGCCTTGAATAACATCAGAGGTGAACATGGGTGCATATATTATTCCCCTCAGTTATAAGTTTCCATGTGTTAAAATTCCATCTGTGATAGCAGAGCAGGTTGAATTTTTAAAGAAAAACACTTTTCTCATTTTAAAGTATAGTATGTGATTTAATATAATACACATCAATGATTTTCACAAATGTTCGTTATGGAATGTTGAAAAAACACTAGTGGAAAATATTTTTAAGTACAATTACATCAATTCATTTCCCCCCATCTAGGAATGTGCTTGTCAGTGAGTGCCATTTTGACTTCTGTATTTTCTCAGATAGATGTTACTAAGAATCTCAATTAATGTGATGAAGGAATAAGTATCCTGTGATTAATTAACTGGGGGAGGAGAGAATAGAAATGTTGTTATTGTTATTATTGTATCCTAGCTTGCTAACTCCTATTTAAATGCTTTAATTCTAAA
This sequence comes from Avahi laniger, assembly GCA_963575035.1. Classification (NCBI taxonomy): domain Eukaryota; kingdom Metazoa; phylum Chordata; class Mammalia; order Primates; family Indriidae; genus Avahi; species Avahi laniger. Next base: position 13,282 of record CAUYSK010045894.1, read on the forward strand.
TATTCTGGTTTGTACATATGTAAACTTCTCTGAACTTGGGTGAATTATTGCTGCCTTGGAATTTATTCATTATCAGAATAGAGGAGTATAAGAATGAGAAGAAATCAAAATATATATCCATCTCTAAGTTCTATGGATTTCATAGTTTATTATTTGCTCCTCAACCCAATTTATTATGGGCTAATCCAATAATCATTACAAGCAAAAATTCCTTATGATGATAAGAGACAGAGAGAAAGGGTCGTATCATTGTTTTTGTGTGTATGTCCTTTAACTTAGGTGTGGGAAAATCTTAGAGGCTACAAAGAATAAACATTGCAACTTTTTTTTTTTTTTTTTGGCTACTGTTCTTTTTGATACTGGTCTCCAAGCAGAGATTATTCGCACATCTGTTGATTTTTTTTTTCACGTTGCACACATTTGCACCTTTTTTTTAATGTTGACTGAATCGCTTAATTGTAGAACATTCATTTTAATGTAAATCTTACAGTATTACATGAGTGAATGTATGAAAATAGCTTGGAATAGTTTAAATGGGGCAGAATTCTGCTTTGATCATAATGTGCCTCTTCAGCATTAAAATAAACTTGCAACATATGCTGAAAAACATGTGTAATAAGTAAGTGCCTCTTGCATGGTGACTTATCTGGAAAAAATAAATCATCATTTAATAGAATTCAAAATTCATAAAACACTTCTAACAACTAGCAATTTGATGTTATGATTATATTATATAAGTCATTTTATAATGACAAGTGCCTAGCTATTTCTGATTCAAAGAAATAATTTTTAAGTTTTAAATATGGTATAAAATTTTAATGATTTTTGGAAATATTTGAAAATACAAAACATTTAGTAGGTAGGTATATAACATTTTACTATATTGTTACAGACTTATTTTTTATTTATGCTCTTTAAAAGATACCAAAGAATGTGCCCAATTGATTTCCATCTTTAGAGCATACAATAAAAATAACAAAATTATCGGTGTCCTTGAATCATGATGAGAATTGAGAAGAATTAGCAATGACAAAGGAATTTTCAACAAAAAGAATGGATAGATAATAACAGCTTTTGCCTTGAAAAGTACCTTGGTAGATATTAGCAATTAATGACAGACATCTAAAGAATCTTTCCACCAATATTCTGAGATATAAGGAGGAGTTGTAAAATCATAGGAAGAATTCTACATACTTGCTGTATAACTGTGTGCAAATAATTTATCTTCTGACTCTCTTTCCCCACCTGTAAAATTGTGTTAGTAAAGAATGTTTTTGGTTACAAGTAAAAATAATTCAGCTAACAGTGGCTTAAGCATATAAAGTACTTTGAGTACATTAAATCATGAAAATGCATGGGAAATTAAAGAGAGCTAAATAAATATAAGATACTACATACATAAAAGATAATCCATCAAAGTTTACCTTTAAACCAAAAAAAAATACATTGGTCACTTCAAGAAATGTTCTGTGGGAGGAAAAATGTGGTGGACTAGAGGCAGCACGCCTGCTGGCTGTGCCCAAGGAAAGAAGTGAAAGGTGCAGGCAACTGCCTACATATGAGTCTCTTGTCCTGGAAGCAACATTGTGAATTCACAGAGAAGCAATGTGGGACACTCAGTGTGGAAAAAAGGGTGATGGGGTGATAAATATAAAAAGATTAGAGAAAGTTAGGAGAATAACAGTACAATATAACATGGGAGCACCGTGCTTGTCATGCTCACCCTGCCGGGGCAGTGCGATTGAACTGCAAAATGGCACCCACCACCCCCGCAGACCTCCTACGTGCTCAGACAGGGACATGCCTGGGATCTCTGCAGAGCTTTTGCTCTACACAACAGGCACTGTGGGGATCAGGCAACAGCTAAAGCCAACTTGAACTCTTCGATGCACTGTGCTAGGTCTACACTAGAATGGGCAGGGAATGGACTGACTTGTGGCTTCCCTTAGCCATATCCTGGAACTTAAAGACAGGTGCTTCACCCCTAGAGTGCAGCGGGACCTGCACACAGGAATTGACTGGAGAGCAGCAGGACCTGATCTGAGAGGCTCTGGGCAAACGCTTTGGTGCGTTCTGGGTGGGACATGAAAAGCTATGACCTCTGCACAGCTGACCTGGCATCCATGGGACCCTTGTGCTCAAGAAGCATCCTGCAGCTTGGTGGGCCCCAAATCTTCCCACCAGGCCCCAGCCACTTCCTGCCTGCCTGGTTCTGATCCCGCCCTCCAGGCCGGGTTGGCCCCCCATCTACATAGATGGGGGAGCCTGCTTCTGGCTGAGTCCCTGCTCAGAGCCTTTGCTTCCAGCTCCCCCCCACTCCCTGCTTGAAGGCTCTTATGCTGGGGCACAGCAGGCTCCAAACTGAGAGCCTTGGGGTGGCTGCTATGGCAGGCACCAAGAGGAGTGTGGAGAGCCCCATGGTCCCTAGGCTGCTAGAGCCAACAACTGCCCACCTGACTTGGCATTAGTGGGACCCTGGTGCCCATGGAGCAGCCAGCTTCTTGCTTGCCCTGACTATTCCCTGCGTGCAGATCACCTCCTGTCTCCTTGACCCCAACCTCTACTGGCCCTCCAAGTCGGATTGGCCCAACATCTGTGTAGCCCCGCTTTTGGCTTAGAGACCTTTGCTCAGAGGTTCTACTTGTGGCTTCTTCTTAGTCCCACCTCTGAGATTCCCATGTCAGAGCCTGAGGCTCCACCCCTGTGCCTCCAGAAATCCCGCCAGGACAGAGACACAATCGGCAAGTCTCCAGCACTGTACCTAGATCCCAAGATCCCACCCCAGAGTCTCCACCATCAAATCGGAGCTGGATAAACAGCTCCGAAGTCCTACCAGGGAACCCCAAGCTCAAAACCACCAGCACACAGTGACCTGTTTTGAGCAATCCCACTTTCTGGGAACGCAAGCCAACCTTATCCAGCCACTGCAGTTACCTCTGTGGAGAGATTCTGGGTACAGCAATCACCACAACACCAGCCTCAGTGAACAAAATCTGGTCCAGTTTCCAATTTGAACATCCTGAAACTATCTGGAGAGTTATCAGCAAAGAACAAAGATAAAGAACCATGGCAAGATGAAAAATAAAAACAGATCAACACCCCCAAGGGATCACAACAGAGCTACAGCAGTGAACTCCAACTACAAGGAAATTGTTGAAATGACAGAAATGGATTTCTATCCTTTTCTGAATATGTGTGGAAAATATGATGAATGAAATTGAAGAGAAAGTTGAAAACCAACAGAAAGAAACTCAAAAAATATTTCAGGAAATTAATGAAAAAGTCACTAAAGAGCTTGACAAAATTAGGAAGGATATAATAGAACTTAAAGAAATGAAAGAGTCTTTCAGGGATTTAAAAAATGCAACACAAAATTTCAGCAACAGATTAAACCACGGAAAAGAAAGAATCTCAGAAATTGAAGACAAGGCTATCAAGCTAACCTAATCATTTAAAGAGACAGAGAAGAGAACAAGAGCAGAGTAATCACTTAGAGAGATATGGAACTACATGAAGCAAACAAACATGCAAATTATAGGTATCCCTGAGGGAGAAGAAGAAAGTGCTAAAAACATGGAAAATCTATTTCAGGGAATTATTGTGAATAACTTTTGTATTGCCAGAGATCCAGTCATCCAGATATAAGATAGTCATCAAACTCTGGGAAAATTCATAGCAAAAGTAACATCTCTGTGACACATAGCTTTCAACCTGGCCAAAGTCAAAGTGAAAGAGAAAATTCTACAAGCAGCTAGATGTAAGCAACAACTGACCTACAAAGGAAAACCTATCAGGATAACAGCAAAATTCTCAGTGGAAAGCTTACAAGCCAAAAGAGAGTGGGGCCACATCTTCAATCTTCTTAAACAAAACAACTATTGGCCTAGAATGTTTTAGCTTCAAAACTGTGTTTTACATTTGATGCAGAAATTAAGTGTTTTTCAGACAAGCAAATGCTGAGGGAATTCAACAAGTCCAGACCTGCCCTGCAGGAAGTACTCAGACTTGCACTATACATGGATCAACACAATAGATGCCCACCAATGTAAAAACCCTCAAAAGCTAAAGGTCAGAGCCCAGTTATCACAATGGCTTAAGAGGTAAAACAGAGTAATAAAGTTCTACTTAGTAGAAAGAACAAAAATCCACCCCACTTATCAATTTTTTCATAAATGTGAATGGCTAGAACTCCCCACTCAAGAGACATAGGCTGGCTGAATGGATAAAAAAATACAAGGCAAACATCTTCTATTTCCAGGAAACACACCTAACCCACAAGGACTCATTCAGACACAAGGTGAAGGGATGGAAAACAATATTCAATGAAAGTGGAAGCCAAAAGAAAACTGGTTTAGCAGTTCTCATATCAGATAACGTAAACTTCAAATCAAAAAAAGTAAAGAAAGACAAAGATAGTCATTATATAATGGTAAAGGGACTAATTCAACAAGAAGACATAAAAATTCTAAATATTTATGCAGCTAACACAGGTGCACCCAGATTCATAAAGCAAATCCCACTTGATCTAAAAAAATGATAAACAGCAGCACCGTTATAGCCAGGGACTTCAACACCTCTCTGACAGACAAAGGAGATCATCTGAATAGAAAATAAACAAAGAAACAATAGATTTAAATTGAACTCTAGAAAAAATGAGCCTAGCAGATATTTATGGAACATATTTCCTCATGTTTCCATCAGATCTTTGTCAAAGCAGACAAAAACATGCACTGGGGGAAAGAATCCCTACTGCATAAACAGTGCTGGGAAAATTGGATAGCCACATGTAGAAGACTGAAACAGGATCTGCATCTGTCACCACTCACAAAAAATTAATTCATGATGGATAATAAACTTAAACCTAAGGCATGAAGCCATAAGAATTCTAGAAGAAAATGTTGACAAAACTCTTATGGACATCAGTGTAGGCAATGAATTTATGAAGAAGACCCTCAAAACAATCACAGTGACAAAAATAAATAAATGGGACCTGATCAAATTAAAAACTTTCTGCACAGCCATGGAAACAATTATTAGGGCAAATAGACAACCTACAGAATGGGAGAAAATATTTGCATGCTACATATCAGATAAAGGGCTGATGACTAGAATCTATAATAAACTCAAGCAGATCAGCAAGAAAAAAAATCAAGCAACCTCATTAAAATGTAGGCAAAAGTCGTGAAAAGAAACTTTTCAAACGAAGGTAGACTAATGGTCATCAAACATATGAAAAATGCTCAACATCTTTAATCATCAGGGAAATGAAAATAAAAACCACAATGAGATATCCCTTAACACCAGTGAGAATGGCTTTTCTCAAAAAGTCTCAAAATGACAAATGCTGGTGTGAATGCAGAAAGATGGGAATAGTCATACACTGTTGATGGGACTGCAAATTAGTACAACCTCTGTGGAAAGCAGTATGGAAATATCTCAAACAACTCAAAGTAGAACTACCATTTGATCCAGCAATTCCACTATTGGGTATTTACCCAGAGGAAAAAAAAAGATAGTCTATAAAAAAGACATCTGTAGTCAAATGTTTATAGCAGCATAATTCACAATTGCAAAGATGTGGAAACAACCCAAGTACCCATCAATACATGAGTGGATTAATAAAATGAGGTATATGTATACCATGGAGTATTACTCAGCCATAAAAAAGTGGCGAACTAATACCTCTTGTATTAACCTGGATGAAACTGGAGACCACCCTTCTAAGTGAAGTATCACAAGAATGGAAAAAAAAACACCACATGTACTCACCGTCAAATTGGAACTAATCAATCAATACTTATGTGCAATAAGTGGAAATAAATTCATCAGAAATCAAGCAGGTGGGGGAGAACAGGGGTTGGATAAATTCACATCTCTCAGACACAATGAACACACTATCTGGTGGATGGGCACACTTATAACTTTAATTAAAATGGTACAAAAGCAATTTATGTAACCAAAACTTTTGTACCAGTGTAATATTCTGACATTTAAAAAAGGAAATTTTCTATAAAATCATGAGCAATATTTTTGTTCCTATCTAGTATTCATTGTAAATCAAATTTAAAGAGGAGTCTATTCTTCTTTCAGAGCCTCTTACAGAAGACTCTGAGGAAAGTTTCCAGTGTACTTAAAAGAATACATTATTACTAATTCAACATATGCTTATTGATTGTCTGCTCCCAGGTTATGCATTTGGGAATCCAAAAACAAAACAACAAACTCCAAAGCAACACAATATGTGATTCTCTTCCTTAGAGATTTTAAATTAATTTGGAAATGGTGTTCACATCTGCAGATACATATTCTCTAAGCAGTCCTCTCTGGAAAGAACTCTGTGTGACTGTCCCACCAAGCCCACGATATCAGCACAACCTACGCCAATCTTATCATGTTTTCTACTTTCCCATTTGTTTTCCCCCAGTTTTGTTCAGTTTAGTTGGTAACATCACCATCAGCTTGTCTAACAGGCCTGAACCTGGGTGGGTATCCTTATACCTGTAACACTCCTGCCTACCTGTTCATGGTGCTGTCAGCTCTACCTCCTAAATGGCTTTCACTTTCACGCACTTGGTCACAGCCTTAACTCCTGATTATCTGTCACCAGAAATATTTCAGTGCTTCTCTAAGGGATCACCCTGCTTCTTACCTTATTTTCTTTTGATCCGTCTGCAGTGGTCTGAATGTTTGTGTCCCAACGCCAGAGTTCATATTTTGAAATCTTAACCTCCTAGGTGATGATAGTAGGAGGTGGGGAATTTGATTAGGTCCTGATGGTGGCACCCTCATAATTGGGATTAATGCTCTTAGAAAAGAGACTCCACAGAAATCCCTTATCCCTTTCACCGTGTGAGATTACAGTACAAAGATAGCCATCTAGGAAGCAGACCCTCACCAAACACTATTGTCACCTTGATGTTGGATTTCCCAGCCTCTAGAACTGTGTGAAATAAATTTCTGTTGTTTATAAGTCACCCGGTTTATGGCATTTTTGTTACAATCACTTGAGTGAACTATGATATCATCTTCTACAATGTCCTAAATGTTCTTTTTAAAATGCAATCTAACTACTTCTCTACTTATCTTAGAAATCTTAACTTCACCCCAGTCAACTGCAGGGAAGATCAAGCTCTCAGGCAAGATTTATAAGGCCCCTGATGACTGACTGAGTTCTTATTACCTCATTTCTCACAACTCTTTAGGCTTTCTCTAAACTCTTTCCATCCCAACTCTCCCCACAAACAACGACCATCCACAGAATTAAACATTCTCCCTTTTTGACAATGCTACATTTTGTTTTACACTTCAGTGCTTTCAAGGAGACTAATTTCTTTTAGGTTAGGAACTGTGACTTTTTATATCCATCTCAGTCACCTTCCAGGGTACCTGCCATGTGTTGGTCTCTTGAGCATCTATTGGTGCTCAAAGTAATTTTGTTGGATGAAGCAAATGATAAATGAATGAAGAAATTGTATTAATATTATGAAATAATATGTATGATATAACAAAATGAATATGAAGTTAAAATTTAAGCCAGAAAAACAAAAATTCTAGCTAAAATACCTCATCAAGAAGGACCAAAAAGAGATAAATGGAAATTCATAATAGTTATGTAAAAATGGGGACTACTTTTATGGGTAAAGTTGAGGAGAAATGAGAATTGCACTAAAGTATTCATAACGATCATGTTCAGCAATGAGGAGCTGTCATATAGTCCACTAAGTGATGAGATAGCCAAAGTGCAAAGTGATATGTATCATTTTTTTAACTGCTAAGTCTTGCACTCTGGGGGCAACATTATGTGAATTTTTGATTCTCTGGTTGCTGCCTCACACTGTAGGTTAAGTACCAAAGGCATCATAAATATATTGTATTTTTATATAACATTTAGCAGAGGGCTGGTGACATGAGAGAAAACATTAAAGAAGAGTTGTTATGAAACTGAGCCTTACAGGACCAACAATTTAAATAGCAGAGGAGGTAACGATTTCTATGTTGTTGGACAATGGCAATCAGGCCTCTTTAAGGAACAGGAAATAATTTGGAGAAGGTCTGAAAGTTGCACAGAGGACTATTGGAAATAAAGTTGTGATTATAAATAGTTTAATGGCAAGGTTCTTGCTCTTTAAGAAATACAAATCAATTAAAGGTATCACTGAAGGAGAATGACATCACTAAAGTGTATCGAGGAGGATGAATCTGGCTATAGTGAGAACCGGAAGTCATGTCACCCAGGAATCATTCGGTTACCAGTTAGAGAAACCCAACTCAACTGGCTAAACAAAACTAGACCTTTATTTAAATTAAGTTTTAAACATTTAAATTTAGAATGACTTCAAAAGATGCAAAGTGGATATATTTGCTTACATAACTGAAAAATCCAGGACTAGGTTCGGAATGGCTGAATCCAAGTACTCAAACAATTTAATAACCAGAATGTCTCCTCCCGTGCAGTGGGAAATTGGCCTCTGGGAGCTCCAGGTTTGTGGCCAGTTCTGAACCTGCAGTGAAATGTCAATGCCTCCTTTGCAATTATTGTAGTGAGGGCTTTGTTTATGCCTTGCTCACCACTATATACTCAGCACCTAGCCTAGCAACTGATACATGTGATTTTAATGTTTCTTTAATTTTTTTTTGTTTTAACATTCGTTTTTATAATTTCTGAGATTGTTATAAGCACGTGGTAAATAACAAATGTCTTGCTTTGCAAAATTGTTCTTCAGAGAGCTAAGAAATTGTATACTTTGTTATCATTACTACTTTTATTTCAGAAATCATAAAGCAATAATATAGTAAAGTAATTGTATTAAATTAATAGTCAAATGAAGAGCTTCATTAAAGTGGGCTACCACCAGCCCAGTTATAGTACAGCTTTGTTCTACTTACTAATTGAATCCTACTGAACTTTCTGGTTTTACTATGCCTTACACCTAGAGCACTTGTCATCTATCTGTCCCCATTTCTTGTGGAAATAAGACCAGTCTGGATCTTATTTCTGCTTCTGGGTTCACAGTGATTCCAATCCTGTCCCATGCAGCCTGCAGAGTGATGACCTAGTTTCTCTATCCCCCTTTGATATCATGGTGTGACACTCATATTCTGCCCCTCTCCCGAGGTGTCCAGCCTAATTGCATTTCCCATTCATCTGACCCAAACGTTTTCTTAGATCATACCTTTTTTTATTTGTTCTTTTGTTCTTCTATTCTTCTCTTCTATTCATTCTGTATTCCCTACCACTTCAATATTTGTAGTCATAGGTCTTCCATCTGAGCCCCACCACCCTCAATTAGTTTACCTCCCATTTTATTTCAAACTGTACCCATGGAAATGCTGATCCATCAAAAGTGTAGCATTTACAGAGTTCGTAATTGCATTACTTATACATACAGTATATTTAGTCTGGGACAGAAAAAAAGAGAATAAGCAAGAAAATTACTGTGAAACTGACTAAAACAAGGGATTTAATCACAAGGTAAAATCAGTACCTTTCCTCCTTTAAAGACAGTGTAACTGGGTTCTGGAAATATTAAATAACTTGCCTGAGTTTGCCCTTGTAGCTAAGTCAAAAGTTAAGACTAAAAACCAGAACTTCTAAGACATGTTTGAGTTTAGTTCTTTCCACTTGGACCTGCTATTTGGCATAACCATGCCAAATGTTAAACATTTAAATATTTCCGTACAGCTGGCCCTGATCTTTTAGGTTGACCATGTCCATGACATCCCAGACTTCTCCAGATCCAGCAATTACAGAGTCCAGGCCTCTGGACCTTGTTTCCTTGCAATAACGAGGGTCTACTCTGATTGGCTAGTACTCTTAATGGCTGCAAAATAATTTGTTATCTCCCCTACTTCAATTCCATCATGGTAGCAATTCACACATGACCAGAAATGTGTCAAGAACAACTACATTTTTTTAATCAATTTGGCAGTCAGGAAAAGATCAAGCAGGCTTATTGCTTATTATAAAAGACCAAAGTTCGATTCCTCTTCTATAATGCATCACACTGTTGAGTACAGGTACCTGCTGGACCTCTTTGTTTCACCCCATGGAAATGGAAGTTCTGGGCCTAATTCAAATGTCAATACTCTGGCTACTACTATTGTTATCATTAATAAAATCTTAGGTTTCTGACCCAAGAAACTCATGTCTTCCGCCAGCTTCAACAAAACTGTGGCAGGCTAACATGTTTACTCTCAAGAAAGATAAAATCTCAGATGTTTCACACCTTGACAACTTGTATCCATTTCCCAAAGAAAACTTTCTCTTCTTACCAAAGTTCTCCCTAGACTTCTGCTATCTAATTTTTTCTTAATACTTTCACCACCTGGATTCAAAATTCCTTCTTTTTATTGATGATCCATGCAGAACAGATTCTTTTCACTTGCAACTGAAATTAACACTCATGCCTGAATCTGTTTAGTCTCAAATGTTAGTTTCAATCTTTTGTTGAGATAAAGAAAAGAACTGAATAGATGTAGAGGTCAACATTGAAACTTCACTGAATAATTCAATTATTTGACCCTATCCCCACACACTTTGAGCCCACAGGTATGAATTTATCCATCTAAAATGAGTCCCGAGCCTCATTTTTCCTGGGCAGATCAGCCTATTTCACACCTGATGACCTTAGTTAGGTGACCTGTATCAGAAAGAAGTTATGATTCATTTGGAACATTCGCTCAAAAATAACTACCTTTCCACTGGATGAATGCCAGTGAGCTTGTCAAACAGAAATCACTAGTAGGTATACTTTGAAATGTGCATCTCAGCTATACAATTGTTATTTGAGAAACAGACTTTTCTAATAATATTTTTCCAATGAAGTTGATATTCATTCTGCATTTTTACCTAACAGAAAAAAATATTAGAAAGGTTCTATACAGGAGCTTTAAACTATCTGATCAGTCCAAACACATTAAAATTCTATTTTCCTTTACAAGTGTTTGCTACAGATGACCCCCACTGATCTTAAATATATTTCTGTATCTGTAACTGAATAGAGGTTTTTCGTACAGCATGTTCTAATGGCACTCTGGCCTTTAGCCAACAAGGCACTGAATAAGGCTATTTTTAAAATACAGAAACTGGGAACAGCTGCAGCAATCAAATTTGATAAAAACAGAGAGGAACTTTGCTTTTTTTTTAACGGTTTGTCCGAGTTTAGACTTCTTTCATAGAACTGCTTTTGTTCTGTTGTATGAAGGGCTACAAGACCAATACAGTGAAGCCCTTTTAAACAAATAACTTTTTAAAAAAATATGACTAAATAGAATAATTTTTCTTTGTACCAAGACTTTTTCACTGCAATAAAAACTATTAAAAAGGGGATATGTCTCTTGTAAGAGGAGGTAGAAGAATGAGATATATTGGCAAAGTTTGTACTACAAAAGGTATTTCAGCTTTCCTCACCCCCAAAACAACTTCTTGAAAAGGAAAGTAAAGTCCTTAGTTTCTCAGTGTTGGAAATCTGAAAGTCTGCATTTGAACTTCTCTTAGGTTTTCAAGTGTTGCTAGGGGTACAGGTACTTTTAATGTTCCATTTCTACTTTTCACATTATTATTAGTCATGAATGTTGCAGTATTTTCTAAAAGCTGGATTAATATCAATGCAGTTCTTTTGTAAAGATAAAATGACATGCTTTTTAAAATGTAAAGGAAAACTTTTTCACAGAGACTTTTTGTATTTATCTGAATCCTTCAACATGTCTATGTACAAGGGCTTATTCTTTTTTTGTTGTTTGTTTAATTCAATCTCTCTGGAAACTTGTCAGTACATGATTAATAAGTGCCAGGAGGTGACTAGATAATGGAACTGTCCTATACTGTAGTGGGTTGCAAGTTCTCTCTTCTAAATGATTTCTTGTATGGAGTGGATTTCTCTGCTAACTTCGTAATTGATGTGACAAAGGAGATTACATTTCTTATAAGTATTTACAAATGGAATTAATGTAGAAATTCCATATAAATAAAACTACTTATGTCAACGTTAATTCAATTTGGTAATCCAACACATTAATATAATTATTTTTCTGTAGATATAACGTCATGAAATAAAATTAGTTCACTGCCTAAGAAAGGGGGAGAAAAAAGAAATACATACAAAATGGAACTAGTCAGGTGTGTACTAAGCTGCCTTACTTGTTAACAGGTAGTTTATTAGATATGGTGGTACATCTGTCCAGAGTCAGTTATGTGCTTAAAAGATGATAAATTAACCAGAATCTGTTCTGACTTGAAGAATTCTTTCCTAAAGGCATTGATGAGTCAAGAACTGTTCCTCTATAAATGGTGGGGCAATGATGATATGAAGTATGTTTAGTGTTTGAGACAGTAACAGTCCCCGTTCAGTTCATGAGTAAGGGATCCTCAGTACTACGGTACTGGTAAAACTCCTTAAACACACACTGTTCTAAACAGAAGCTGTGACATTCCTGTTTTGCAGAGTCTTGAACTCAGCAGGTTTTCAAGGTTCTCTGGCAAGACACCAGGCTTCATGATATAGTCCTATATTTTACTGGTGCCAGAAAGTTCTAAATGAAGGTTGCCAGGATTTAATTCTATTTAGTCATGTAGCCTCTTCTCTGAAGACAAACCGCCAGGGGAGTAAGATTTACTTCTGACCAGCAATGCTTTTATGCACAATAACCCCCTGTATAATAGAGTCTTCCAATCTCTTGCTGGAAGTATTGTATTTATACGTAACCAGGATAGATTGGATACCAATCCCAGCTCTGTTTTACAGGGAAAAGTTTAGTGTAAATCACTATTGCTCATCATTATGCTTTGTCCTTATTTTAATTTTGGGTATTGAGTTTATGAGTTCAAATGCATTACCATGTTTTTACAGTTTTATTGTTTTTCACGTTTTTTACATTTCATTGAAACTAAAATAAAGGGACAGTAGAAACATCTCATTGTAGTCTGTAATGTAATTCAAGGAAACAACTGATTTTCATAGTGCTTCTGGATATTGAATGTAAAGACTATGTAGTCACATGTGAAATAATATTGGCACTTTCTCCGATAATATTAGATTTTAATTTTGGTATTTTTCTTGTGTGTTTTCATTTTAATTGCTGAAACTGTTTGATTGTTAGGAGACAAGTGTTGATGATCTCTCTGGTGACTTCATTCCCTTAGCTGGCATCAGCGTCAGGGTGCAGGATGCATTTCCAGAAGCTATTCAGGATTTGCTGACATCAGCCTTCATTCATGAGCACTTGCTTTGTGTAGTGATGGCACTAATATGAGGAGACACGTGAAGTAGCTTGGTTTATAGAAGAGGGCAGAAGAGGCATGGTGCTGTGAAAACATTCCCACACACACTAACCGCTCATTCACACAGAAAACAAGTGAGAGCCTTCAGTCCCTTCACACAGCTTAACAAGAACAAACTGACTCAAGAATCCAGAAGCAGCAGTGTTCATATTCACCACTGGCTTATGCTCATAAACTTTCCGCTTACATTGACTGATAATGCACATTGCTAGTTGCAGCAATGGATTGCTGTGGGAAGTCTTTAAACTGGTTCTCTATGGGTCTTCTGAATGAAACACTTATGATTTATTTGGTTGTGTGTCCCATGGTGAAGCTCACTTTTCAAATATGCTATAACAAAGTCACTTGCAGGTCCTGAACTGCTTTGGTCACAATAGGGAAGTTGTTGACAATATGCTATACTGTGATTTCTGGTCTTTTCTTTTTTTTAAACATCCATTTATGGAAATTCAGAATTTTAGAATGAAAACACATAATGCTATAGTCAGCTCGGGCTGGTTGTTTTCAAAAACCAGATGGCTTTAAAGAGATAATCAAATCCATTCTTTAAAAGTCATTTTTAAAGTCAAGCATGTGATTCCACTATGAATATATATATATATATATATATACACATATGTGTGTGTGTATATATATGTATATGTATTTCTGTGTATATACCTTAAATGCTCATTTTTCAGATTTCAAAAGGAAATGGGATATTTCAGATTGTTAGATTTTCCAAATAACTCAGGTTAATCCATTCATGTACCAGACTCTAATATTTTTAATTTTTACTTAACTATTTTGTTTAAAAATCTATCTAAAAAGTTTTTCGCATTTTTTGATCTTTTTTTTATTTTTCTCTTTTTTTAGTAATTTTTTTTTTTTTTTTTTTGAGACGGCGTCTCACTCTCTTGCCTGGGCTAGAGTGCCATGGCGTCAGCCTAGCTCACAGCAACCTCAAACTCCTGGGCTCAAGCGATCCTCCTGCTTCAGCCTCCCTGGTATCTGATACTACAGGCATGTGCCACTGTGCCCAGCTAATTTTTTCTATTTTTA
>CAUYSK010045895.1:0-21988 GCA_963575035.1 Avahi laniger
ACTAAGCTTGTGTATTTTTGAAAGTAGTTTATATTTCATATTTTTAAAAAAGAATTGATACAATAATCATAAAAAAGAAAACATAACCTTTTTGGGCATTCTTTACTTGTTTTGCATATTACTCTTGTCTTTATATTTAAGAACACAATTTACAGCACGATTTGGAAAGGCAGGTATTTATTTTTGTATTTAAGGACTCAACATCTTTATCCATCCCAGGAACTGGCATCCTGGCCCAAACTTCCTTCAACAGCATTTCCTGCTTCTCTGATTGTCTTTCCTCTTTGGCCTCCTGATACCTGGGACAACACCCAATGCACCCTTACCTCCCACGCAATCATAGGCTTCTAAGAGATCAGAGGTGGCTCTGTGGGGCCCCTACCACTGCCCTACACTGTTGCTGCTCCTCCAGCACCTCTGCTGATCTCAGCAGTAGCATCCCAGCCTATCTCTTCACCCGGCTCTACCTGTGGGTCACACACTGTCCCTTCTGGAACAGAACGCCCAAGACATCCAGGGTCAGGAGAAGCTCCTGGGATTGAGTTAAATCTTATCACTATCCCACATTACTATTATGAAATATAATTATGTATTAGTCCATTTGCTCTGCTATAAAGCAATGACTGCAGGTGAGTAGATTATAAAGAAAAGTGGTTTATTTGACTTACAGTTCTGCAGGCTGTACCAGAAGCATGGTGTGAGTGTCAGGTTTGGCAATCTTGTTCTGTGTTCTCGGTTCTTGGCATGCTCATGGCTGAAGAATGACCAGACACACCAAAGTAAGGCAAGCATAAAAATGAGGTTTATTGAGGAGAGAAAGATGGGATTATAGAGCAAGAGCAAGACAGAGGTTTATAGAATAAGATACATATGCCACAGATGACGACCGGACCCACTGTCATGGCAAAAGAGACCTTGGTTATGGGCTCAGTCTTGTTTTATAGTGTCTGGATTGGGACCTCCCCTTGGTTCAGACATCATCACGGAACCACTTTGATGGATACTTAGGAGTTATATGACCTGAGTCTTACTGTGCATGTGGATTTTCCATGGGTCTCTCTGAAAGCCCATTTGCAGGGGGCAGTAAGTAACCTGTAACAACACCCATTTTCATGCCTAGGAGACCTGGAATCCCTTGCTACCTACCTAACATCAGCATCTGCTTCTGATGAGTGCTTTAGGGAGCTTCCAGTCAAGGTGGAAGGCAAAGAGGGAGCAGGTGTGTCATATGGTGAGAGAAGGAACAAGAGAGAGAAGGAGGTGCCAGGCTCTTTTAAGCAACCAGTTCTCTGGTGTGACTGCAAACTAGTACAACCTCTGTGGAAAGTAATATGAAGATACCACAATGAGCTACAAGTAGAGCTACCATTTGATCCAACAATCCCACTACTGGGCATCTACCCAAAGGAAAAAAAGATATTCCATAATAAAGACACCTACACTCAAATGTTTATAGCAGCACAATTCACAATTGCAAAGATGTGGAAACCACCCAAGTGTCCATCAATACATGAGTGGATTAACAAAATGTGGTATATGTATACCATGGAGTTCTACCCAGCCACAAAAAAAAAATGGTGATCTAGCACCTCTTGTATTATCCTGGATGAAGCTGGAGCCCATTCTCTGAAGTAAAGTATCACATGAATGGAAAACAAGCACTACATGTACTCATCATCAAATTGGTCTAATTGATCAACACTTATGTGCACATTTAGTAGTACATTTATCGAGTGTTAGGCAGGTGGGAGGAGATAGAAGGGATGGGTAAATGGTAAATTCACACCTAATGAGTGAAGTGCACACTGTCTGGGGAATGGGCACTCTTGCGGCTGTGACTCGGGTGGTGCAAAGGCAATATATGTACCCTAAACATTTGTACCCCCGTAATATTCTGAAATTTAAAAAAAAAGAAAGAAAGAAAAAAATAAACAACCAGCTCTCATGTGAACTAATAAAGTGTGAATTCATTGTCATGGCAGGGCACCCAGTCATTCATGAGGGATCCGCCCCCATGACCAAAACATTTCCTGGTAGGTCCCACCTCCAACATTGGGAATCAAATTTAAACATGAGATTTGGAGGGGCCAAACATCCAAACCATATCATAGTACTTTAAAAGTCTCTGCATAAAGCTATATTTCCTTCCCAAAAAGAAGGGGAATTATTTTTTAGTTTAACCTGAATAAATATTTATATCATAAACTCCAACTGGTAAAAGAGAAAAAATTACATATATGTAAACAGAGAGAGAATGAGAATTTCAAATCAAACTGATTAAGTTTTAAAAGATCTCCTGGAACCAAACTCTTTAAACAATTCAGTTCCTTTTGTTTTGATTCATTAATCACCAAGCAGGCTTCTCATCTTAATTTACCTTAACCAATGGGAGGAGTACCCTGATGGGCGGACTCAAGTATTTCAAACTGGTTAATAGTTAGAATTGTCAGTGTCAATTGATAACTTATCACTGTGGCCTGCTGAGAGTGCCCTAGTATGATAACTGTTGTGACTCCCTTCTCCAGGGACTGACAAAATCCTTGAGCCAGCCCATCACTGGGCGAGGTGAGGAGATACCCCACTTCTCTCCAAGGCACATTTAGGAATTCAAAAGCTGCCACCTCATTCAGATGCAACGAAAACTAGTAGCTGATTAAGCTGACTCATCTCAAAACTATCGCTGACATGCATGTGAGAGTGAAAATTGGTTGAAATTAAAGGAGAAAAAGAAAAAACTGCAAGTTTCTCAAGAGTAGGGACCAGTGTATATTTATCTTTGCATCTATATTATTAATATCTGTCATAATTTTTCCAAACCATAGTAATTGATTTTCTAACTGTAGAATTTTTTCCACATTTATTTATCAGCTCTCCTATGAATTTAGGTATTTTTCTTTAAATAGACATTAAGTCATTCATTTTACTTAGCCAAATCTTGTGAATTCCTTCAGAATTTTATGTGCTAGTTTTATTTTTCTCTGTACACATCAATTTTATAGACATATACATTATGCCTATACAATCATCACATACATGATCCGTGAGACACATAATTACACTTTAAGAAGGTTTATCTGGTGCCTGGGAAGCAGAGCAGAGGCTGTGAGATGAAGGGGTGATGTGACAGCCAACCTCACACGTCCAGCACCAGCAAGCCAACCCTCCCTCTTTCCACTGAACCAGGGGCTCACCTGACAGCCCTCCTCAAAACATCGCTCCAGATACCTACTCTGAATAATCGGAATGACCAAGAGATGAAACCTAGTTGCCATCCTGACTTTAGCAATTTAGAAAATTGTACTGAAATTGTTCAAGCTCTTTACCAAGTGCTTCATGTGACAGTAGCACTCTTGGCCCACCAAGAGTCATTCGCGTCTATTCGGAAAATTTTCTGGAGCAGTGATAATTTTCACTAATCGGCATCACCCGTGTCAGAAAAATTCATTTGCAAGACAGTTGGTGCAAGTTAGCAATGACCGTGCCCTAAGATTTTTCACCAATCTAGAATCCTACATGAGAACAGACACAGAGCACATTGGTCTGAAACTGGGTGGCTTTTTTAGTTTTATGCCTTTGTTTGCTTGTATTAAAAAGCTAATGGAGAAAAAAAAAAAAGCTAATGGAGCCTTCATGTCTTGCAAAAGCCTGCTCTTAATTTCATCAGCCTACACTGCAAATACATCTGTGACACTGACATTAGGTAGACTGCGTAGGACAAGGTAGAGATTGCAGTCCCCATTCATCAAGTGATCAGTGCTGATATCACATGCCTGTCAGGCCCACCAAGGCCATTTTGTTAAGACAAAGGACACGTTATTTAAAGGATGATTCCCATTCCACCATTAGACTATCCATCTGTCAGCCTTATGATGACATCGGTTGACTAGTAATGCTACAAAAGAAACATTAAAAAATCTTTTCTATACTTTAATACTTTATTAAAGTTGGTTTATAACCAAACATTTTCAAAAAGGCCAATTCGGTCTTCTCAAGAACCCAAACATTTGCTTTAAATGGGAATTCTCAAGCTGCAAAGTAAGCAGTAAAAGGCAGAACTGAGCTAGAAATGAACATGACAAGGTGCAATATTCAGAGTGTATACCAGATTTAATTTTGCATAAGAAATGAATTTCTTCAGCTTATTTTTTAATTAGCTTAAGCAAGTGCATTCAGGAGCCAATAACACAGACTTACGGGAACTGAATTACTGAGAGGGTTCTGAGCCCCGCCTCTAAATCACAGGCCTGGAGCTGATCTCATAATTAACACTGAGCTGAATCCCTGCACCAAATGCTGCAGAAACACCTTCGCCAAAGAGCGGATGCGGAACACAACAATCATTACACCCAGGCAGTAGCGTCTCAGGGACTACAAAGCTTCCTTGAATGTGGGGAAGTCAGTTACATCAACCTGCTAAGCAGTGAATGTCCCATCAGGCACATCTGTGTTTACTACCATCAGATACTCCCAGCTGTTCACATCGCCTCTGTTTGATGGTCATTCTGGGACCTGCCTGACATTGGGAAGTGTGTTATTAGAGAAGTAAATTCCTTACTGAAGATTGATCAAGGAGAGATATAAACTCCTGAATGCTGGAGTTGGTTCATAAAGTTGAAGACATAGATGTGTACTGGCAATTACAGAAGGTGAATTTATTCAGGTCTCTTGATCAGGGCTTTTAGGGACCTGTTATTGCTTTGGTTTAAATTATGCTTTAAAATCACTTCAGGTTCTGTTAGGGCACCTCAAATAGACACAAACCATCCCTTTCTCGTGGGGACTGGAAGCAGGCAGGTGCACCACTACCATCCAGATAAGGAGATGCCAAGAGCACGCTCTGAATCAAACAGCTGGTTACCAAGGCCTATAGAGCCACGTGCTGTGGATGTCAAAGAGAGAGGGGAACGTATCTCTGCTGGGGGTCCTTGGTTTTCTTCCTCTGGATTCACTATCAGCCCTTCTCTACCCTGCCTCAGCTCAGAGGGGCTCTCAGGACTCCTGATCTCTCTGGCTTCCCACTGGGCTCAGCCCAGGGGGGCCCTGGGAGAAGAGCCAAGGAAGGGAAAAGAGAGCTCTCTTCAGCCTGAGCACTTCTGTCTGGCTCCTGTGACGTGGCACTGGGCCTGACTCTGGGACTCTCGTCCTCTGGCTTTCCTTGAGCCTGGGGTGGTAACAGCCCCTCTGTTTATCCCGGGATGCTATATCCCTGTGGTCTCCTTCCACTCCACCCACACCTTTCTGAACACTTCCTTTATTAAACCCTCCTTGAACTACCCTGGTTTGAGGGTGCCATCTTACTAGGGCCCTGACTGATATAATATCCTTTCCCAAAATGAGCTTAACAGCTCTCTGGCAGACAAAACTAACACTGCATAATCAAGAAGATAACAGATCAAAACCTAGGTTATTTGCAGATGAGTAGCACACCCAAATCCACACACATCTTAATACTTTACCAGGTGTTGAGATCATGACGTCTGTGCTGTTTTTCCTAATTCCCTCTCAAGGATTAGTTAGACATGGTCTCACACAAACAAGTTTCATCTGTTCAGGGGTTTTATACCCCACCTCCTTTCTTGCGTTCCGCACTCAGCCTTTCCCCAGCCAGCCTCACAAGAATGCGTTGTCTGGCAAGTCCACTGGACACAGATACAAACTGATATAACCTGAATGTTCTGACCCATGCAGAAACTATACACAGTTAAGCTCTGAAATACTCAAGCTTAGACTCTCCTACTACTGCTTAGATAGTTGGCCGTTTTGGTGCACTCAAGCATTGGTTAGAAGAGTTGGTTAAAGCAAACTAGCATAAATGCAAAACTACAAAGTGAGAGCAACCAACTGCTCTCCTGCTTATCTTTAGTCATTTTCTACTCATGCAATCACCTCTGGTAGCCAATTAACCAGGAGACAAGATTTAGTTTCAATCATTAAACAAAATGAAATTTAAAGATGGGTATGAGAAGAGAGGTGCTCAGTGGCTGGTGGTGTTGCTTTCTCAATAAAATTTTCATTGTTTTAGTATGTAAGACATGTATCTCTCCTGGAGTGACCCAGAAAAGCCAAATGGCTCAGGATCTTCCGGAAGCTCTCACTGGGTTAAAAGAAGAACTTCTAGCTGCACTGTGCTGCCTTTATTATTGGTTATAGACCACCTTCATGGAACTACTCGACTTCTCCACAGGTACAGCAATTTCTTTTTTGGCAACTTTATTGTCAGACAACCTGCCCTCTGGGTATGTTGTTATCACTGTAGTAAGTTGATGTTTCTGACATTGTTCTTGGCAGGCTCGGTTTTCCAGAGCACTGATTAGAAAGAAAACATGAAAAACCTGGCACTGTTTTGTGCACTTTTCTATCTTGTGTGTTACATTTCACAAGAAGAGAGTTGGAAGAATTATACTTTTAACAAACAGGGCACCACTGAATAAAGATACGGAGAGATAGCAATCTGCAGAAATCTGTCATTGCCAGAGTCTCCCTCCATACTCCTGAGGGGTATGGAGTTTTAGCATACACTCTGAAATTGTTTCCTTTAATTTTTTTAATCATATGTAGCAGATTCATCAAATTTAACTCATAAAAACTCAGATGTACGAATAAAGCATGAGTACTTCATTTTGTCTTAAACTAAATTCTCAGCCCCGTCACTATCCACACCCCTCACTCGCCAAATCCCCATCTCCCACCTCATGATCAACAGGAAAAACTTGCTAAATGTCCAATCCTGTTTAAGTGTGATCTAGTCTGATCATTTAAACAGCCCGTTTACACAGAGTTTAGCCTTTTGAGCAAGTGAGATTTTCTCTGAGGTAGCTCCCACCCCTGATTTCTTTCCATGTGGTGTCATTGGGCACGTTGGTTGAAAGGTGTGACGTATGAGACTTTCCAGGCGTGGGGAAGAATTAGGTTCCTTCTGTCCAGACATTCCATCTCTTGTCCATCCATGCACTGCTGGTGCTCACGGCGTTCACAGCTGAATTTTCTGTCTGGGGTAACTTATGACCTTGACTCAGTTCGGTCAGGATTCACGAGCACTCCCTGGTGGCTTCGACCTCACTCGGGTTTGTGCTGTTACTACAGACGTCTGTAGGTGCGGCTCCGACTGCCGCTCAGCCCTGTCTTGGTTATTTGCTCAGCTGCCCACGTCAGAGAGCCATCTCACCCCGCACGGGCAATCCCTCCACCTCTTCTCCAGCCAAACTCCGTCTGCTGCCGCGTGTTCTGTCCACACAGCTTAGGAACTAGGAGATGCTCAGGAGAGCTACATGGTAAGGATTCCCTCTGCCCGGACTGGGCGCACCTCCGGCTTGACGTGCTCTATTCTTAACTGAGGTAAGAAGTCCCAAATGCAAATAAAGGCAAAAATGATTAACTTCCACAGTCCCGCCGATATATTTAAAGTGCTCCCTCTTCTCTAAAACACCATCTGGAGAAGAAAACTCAGAAGACGTATCTATGTCCATATAACTCTCCTTTCTGCCTCGCTCTGCATATCTCCTCACACAAATCTGGCATCAGAAGGAGGCACTTATTTAAAATGCTTATTTACGTTTTTCTCACAGCCCCAATAATGTCAGAAGTATTTAATATCTGCTCTCTATCATATGTATTACTCAGGTAGAGTAATACTAATTGTTGTAACAACCCCCCCAATCTTGGTCACATGATACAGTACAGGTATTTTCTCATTCAAGCCATAGTCCAAGGTTGACTGATGAGTGTTTGAGGGGTACTGAGATGCTCTGACGCATGGCGTTATTTGGGGCCACAAGATGCTTCCATCTCCTGGCTCTACCATCTTCTAGAATCTCTGAGTTCTCCGCTGACTTGTCACTACTTTGTGTGCAGCTGAAGAAAGAGACAGTACTTGGAGCAGGACACAGGTTTTGGGGGCCAGGCCCAGGAGTAAGCAGCACTCTGTCCTCATTCCATTAGCCACGTAACTGCAAGGAATACTGGGATATGCCATCTTCCTGGGTGCCTAGAAATAATACGTGACAGGCATGATGGACATAAGGCTTTGTCTCTGCCACAATCTAGTGATATAATCTGTTAACTGAGCTGACCAAAATTGATGGTTGATATTGTAATGGTGGGAAATTTTAAATATCCATTCTTAAGCCATGAGCTTCCATGTCAGAAGCTGAATATCTTTCACTTCAGGTTCCTTTTATTTAAAATGCTAGTCTCCAAGCTGGGCATAGTGGCTCACACCTATAATCCTAGCATTCTGGGAGACTGAAGTGGGAGGATTGCTTGAGGTCAGGAGTTTGAGACCAGCCTGAGCAAGACCCTGTCTCTACAAAAAATAGAAAAATTAGACAGGCATGGTGGAACTTGCCTGTGGTCCCCGCTGCTCGGGGGGCCGAAATAGGAAGGATTGCTTGAGCCCAGGAGTTTGAGGTTGCAGTGAACTATGATGATGCCACTGCACTCTATCTGGGGTGACAGAGCAAGACCCTGTCTCAAAAATAAAATACTAATCTCCCCTTGGAATATGGGTAGGCTACTGTAGGCTAGGGTAAAAGTCCGGTATGCAGATGGGGAGGGGTGGGGTGGATTCTTTAACAATTTAAAAATATTATCCCATTACAATATAATTTTAACAGCTTTAACAACCCTTCCCAATATAAATATGAATATGAGAATGAATTGGAGTGTAGGCAAGGGCCATTCAGGAAAGATGAACATCCTGGTGTAGAGACTATTTATCAAAAAGAATTGAAGGTAAATCTGGATCCATACACAGGGCTGGCTTCACAGGCATGTGACCCGTACAGCTGTAGAGAGCTCTGTGTGCACAGGGCCCATGCTTGGCTCTGCTGTCACCAGCTTGAAATTCGTAACAATTTTGAACATGGGGCTTCACATTTCCCTTTTGCATTGGGCCTCACAAACTATGTAGCCTGTCCTGTCCATATGTGATCATGCTCAAAGGTTATAAGATGGATCTGGACACTAGGTGTCTTCAGTCCACACTCTGAGAAGACCTTTGGGTTTAATGGAAGTTCCTGGGGTCTCTGCAACATGGGGAGATCAAGCAGATGTTCCTCTGCTTACTTTTATTCATCTCATGCATTGGTTTTATGCTGGAGATTTCATTTGAGAAATGCATTCTACTGCTAAAAATAAGTTTATACAAACTTTTTTATTTTGGGGTACAAAATTCCTCATTCCTCTTGATACTATAGCAAAAAGTCAACTACAGTGTAATGAAAAGAAATCTAAAAGTTGGTCTCTGAGCACCTGTGTTTACTTCCCAGTTCCATCACTTATTAACTTTAGGATCTTACATAAGATATAACTTCTCTGAGCATAAGTTTATTTATCTGTTAAACTGAAATAATAATAAACTTGGAATTATTATTGTTTCAGTTGTATAAAAATAATATATGTGTAAATACTTTTAAAATAATGAAATATGCCCTATATAAATAAAAGACATTACAATAGTCCTTTAACATATTTTAAATAGATTTCTTTGTTTTTAAATTTATTTCTTCTTCTTCTTCTTCTTTTTTTTTTTTTTTTTTTGAGACAGAATCTCACTCTGTCACCCGGGCTAGAGTGCAGTGGCATCATCATAGGTTGCTGCAACCTCAAACTCCTGACCTCAGCCACCTAAATTTATTTCTTCTAAAAATGTGAAATGAATAGGAAATTAAAATTAACTATAGGGATGTGAATAAAAATACCAATAGTGTACATTTGATCCCACACTTCTGGGCCATTTGCTGGTTATATGCTTTGCATAGCAGGTATTATGAATAGCATTGTGCTGTCAACTCAGTAGAAATAGTAAAATTAAACAAGCAATATATCAGTCAAATTTGGTTTTCCAAAGAGTATTTAATTAAATGGCATTTGATACGTAAAATGTTGATAAGCAATATTTCTGTTCCCCGATACTCCAGAGTATACTAAAAGAATTAGAATCCTGAAACTCCAAATTACGGGATTCCACACCCAGATAATTATGAAGAACAGCAACGGCAGAAAAAATCCTCTCAGCAAGTGAACTCTTCACTGATTCTGGAGTCTCTGACGCTTTGTGGCCTCCTACCTTGCTGGCTAAAGGAAGACAGGTCCCGTTGGTCTCTTTCCCTTGGTTTTAGTGTTTGAGCCACAACCCCATAGAGAAGTGAACATCCCATACAGGAAAATGGCCTCCTCCCTGGCGCAGAGCTGCCCTGTTCCTTTCCAGTGACTCCCACTGAGCTTGCCAAGGCTCTTCCCAAATACGAGGCAACTTTTACCTATAGCTTGGAAGAGAACAGGGAGGGACAAAATAATATGAAGAAGTTTGAACAAAAAAAAAAAAAAGGAAGGTATTCTAGAGGGAAAAGAAACCCTGAAGGAAAGCAATCTAAGGAGTACTCTTGTGTCGGGAAGAGGCCTAACTTCTCTTCTCCCACTGCCCTGCGGTTGGGTGGCCTGTTGTCCTTGCATTGAATGCACATGTCAGCGTTCCCCTGGCTGGGGGCAGAATGAGTTGCTAGTAGGAGAGACAAATCCTTGGGTCCTTCAGAGAGGTTAGAGTTTATAGTCTATGAATATAAATTTGTGATTTAATTTTGAAATTCCCTTCTCCTCTTGCCTTCCTCTTGTGTGATGGCTCCTGGGTGTGCAACTGGTAAACCCGGAGCTTATAAAAAATTGCTCTGTTGACATAGTATTAAAGGATTACCAGGGGATCATTGACAGAAAAATTAAAACAATGATAATACTAATAAAAGGCTAATATTTTTGAGCTTGTATTATACTTATTAGGCTAAGAGCTGTTACATTAATTACCTTATTTAACCTTCATGTCAATCTATGGATTTAGGTGTTATTATAATAATTATTATTATTTTCCAAATTTCCTCATGAGAAAATAGAAGCTCAGAACTGCTAAATGGCTTGTCCAAAGCTGCGTAGTCTGTATAAGACAAGCGTCAGGATTCCTGCCTGGGACTTCTGGAAAGCAGAGTCCACGTTCTTTGCCCTTTCTGTGCTGCTCTCAGAGTGTACAAGTGCCCTGGCTACAGGAGCCACAGAAAGATAAATAGTTCACTAGATTTGATAATCCCAACTTTAAATTTATATCTAGAACTACAAAAGGGCAAATGCACTTTGGCAATTTTCTGGCGAATTGGATCTGTGACTAGAGCCAGAGTAAATTAATCGGTCCTACCCGCTGGCTTGATGCTTGCTAATTTCTTACTTCCTTTAAACAGAGTCTCAAAGCTGTGTCAGTCAGAGAAGGCATTACTCCCGGTTGGGAGAGGGGTGATTTTCCTAATTCTTCTTCCTCCTGCAGAATGGAAAATGCTGCAACTACAATTTGAATTTATGTGCTGGCCCTGCAAATCCACTGCAGCCCTCTTCACCTGGAAGCTGTGATTTTCACAGTAAAATCTATTCCTGTCATCACGAGAGGATGTGTAGCTCAAGCATTAAGCATAAATTACACTTATTCACACTTTGTTCACATTCTCATTAGCATTTAAGAGTTTGTCTTTCAAAGAGTTAACAAGAAAACCTACTACATTTATCTTTTGGTGTTTGCTTCACATATGAAATGATGGTTTTAAACTATTATGACCCTCAGAAGGGGTCATAGTTATTTTAGGACAAAAATACTAATCTTCCACCAGAATCTCTAGCATATAAAGCCCACCAAATTTTCAAATGAAAATTCTACATTGGACTTACCAATGCACACAAACCCAGTAAGAAAGCTATGATAACAAGAATGACGAAAATGTTTATTTGGCATCAGCAATGCGTAATGGGGAGTTCAGGTAAAAAAGGAACCATTAGAATTACATAAAGCTGAAAACAGCCTTGAAAATAGGTCTGAGGCCTAAAAGAAATCAGGACAAG
This sequence comes from Avahi laniger, assembly GCA_963575035.1. Taxonomy (NCBI): domain Eukaryota; kingdom Metazoa; phylum Chordata; class Mammalia; order Primates; family Indriidae; genus Avahi; species Avahi laniger. The sequence continues at coordinate 11,872 of CAUYSK010045895.1, forward strand.
CCTACAGAGGAGCTTATAAATCATAGACGATAATGTCCACGAAAGGCACAATGTCGGTCCCCTTCACCTCGGCCTCCCCGGGGCAGAGCATGGATGACCACCAGATAGTTTTGGAGGAATAAATGCAGCACTACAGCTCCTACTTGCTCTCCCCATAGCCCCTTTCTTATATTCTGTGACTGGCATTATAGGCCCATGAGAAATAAATTACCAGTAAGAACTGATTTTAGGTTATAAAATCTTCTCACAAAGCCATTTTTTATAAAAATGAAACTTTAGTTCAATCAATTCACTCCATCAGCCAATATCATTGATCAGTGATCAGAGTCAAGGCAGTGTGCCAGGTTACACGTGGTTCTTATTTGAAAGTAGTTTACAATCTCTATGGGGTTTTGTTCTTTTTTGGCCTCCATTGGATTCTGACATGCTTCCAGCTAACAGCCACTTGCCCAGGCTGTCTGTCTAGGGACTGGTTTAGTAGAAGGAAGTCTTAGCAAATTTGGGATTAGTAGGGTGATGCCAAGGAAAATAACTGGATATTAATCTGTCAAGCTACTTGTATCCATGATTTTTCTTCTCAAGCCTTTTGTTTTGGTTTTTTGTAAACACGAAAGTTCATTTAATTTCTTCTACTTTATCCCGTGGTCCAGAAACATGAACACTCCCAACATTTTCTTACCAAGCTGATACTGGCAGGTAGCATACATGACAGGGAGAAGAAAGAGGTCACAGACTACACATTTTCTTTTTCTCTTTAGCTCCTCTTATAGGCCCGTCCTGATTTCTTTTCTGCCTTGGGCCTATTGTCAAGGCCACTTTCAGCTTTATGTAATTCTCATGGTTCCTTCTTTACTTGAACTCCACATTACACATTGTTAATGCCAAATAAATGTTTTTGTCATTCTCGTCACCATAGCTTTCTTACTGGGTCTGTGTGCCTTAATAAGTCCAATGTAGAATCTCATTTCTTTGAATAGCTTCACAATTTCGTGCACCTACCATAAAAACAAGCAAATTGACACCCTGCCAGGAGTAGCCAGAGGAGATCTCAGAAGAAGTTCATAACGACACTGTTGCCATATTGCATGCCTGTAAATAATTCATTAAATCAACCACCCTTTTGTCTTAAGCAAACACAAGCAGATGCCTTTTTAAACTGGATGCAGACAACTGTCTTCAGAAAAACATTATTGTAATACAACACTTAAAAAGAATAACATATTTGTTTATTGATTTTTGTAGTAGTAATACACAGTGATTACCTCTGTTATCCATTTTATCTTACTCATGGGCTTTGTCCTCTGCTTTTATTATTTTATACTGTGTGAATATGTGTGAAATTTCATTATTAACAGCAAGAGTGTGGAAAGCTAATGAGATCAATTCATAATCAATCAAGTAAATCCAGGTGATTTTCCCAGTCAATGCTGTCTGCAGGTCTGTGATGTTAACACCACAGTCAGAACCCTGCTGGCTTCTTGATTCACAAGAATATATATCACCAGATTATTATGGGAAATGGAGCAATTTCTGAAAGACCAGCATCTCTAACATACTTAAAAGATTGATGAGTCTTTGTCTTTTAGAACAAGCAATGTGTATATGATCAAATAAAGTTTGGGGCCAAAAATCACTATATTTATATTTGCTGAAAGGTAAGCTTTGTCTGTGATAGTTTATTTTGTAAATTTGTATATTCATTAATATTCTATGTTGTTTCAGGAAACATTTTGTCTGATTTACTTCTTCAAAGTGTCATTTAAAAAATCTGGGTCCAATAAGCTGACTCATATTGGCTAATAGTAGTGCACAATCTTAGCAATACATTAGAATCACATGTGGAAGATTTTATAAAATACATACACCCTACTTGCAGGGTTTGGATTTAATTGGTCTGAATGGGACCCAGGCGATATATTCTGTGAAAGATGTCCATACATTTTTCTTATGTGTAGCCAGATTGAATACTCTTACAAGTGTCTGTTGACTAGGTTTTCTCATTTATTTGGGGATAGTCATCATACCTGAAAAACTTATTAGCACACAGTGTATTATAAGTATTATTACCATAAAAACATGTGTAATATAGAATTCTAGAACTGGAAGCAAATTTGTAAATATGGCTTCTCCATGCTGTACATGAATAGAAACCCCAGAAGACTAGAATGTTATTAGTGCTAAGTTCAGAGTAGAATCCATGTACCTCAGAATTCGGGTTCAGTTTTTATTCTATTATAATTTGGACTGGCCAAAATGGAGCTATAGATATATAAATATATAGAGAGATTTAAAACTATTGGGTCCAATACAGAGAGGTCAAGAGGTGTAGAGATGAGGAAGCAATCAAGGAGCTTTAGGGAAACCAGAGCTCAAGTCTAGAAGGTCAGAGAACAAAGAGAAGAAGTATTGAAGAGGTTGAAAAACGAAGGATCAGCTATCAAAGTAGATTCTGAACAACATGAGAGCAGGAACCCAAGATAAGAGTTTAGACAAAAAGAAATCAGAGCTTAGGCAAAAAGCCTGGGAACGGGCACGAAATTATAGCAATAATAATAGAAGCCGGGGTTGCATCTTAGAATTAGTGAGTGGCATGTTTTCTCTGTAAGCTCAGGTGAGCTTCGGAATGTTGATTAGCTTGAGGCAAGGTGACTTTCCTGGTTACAGTTAGGCAGACACAGAGTAGAGGAAGCTGTTGTTCATAGTCACAGCTCAGTAGGAACTTCAGTACCTAATACAATCCTTGCAGGAGACCCTAGTAAAGGGAAACCCTAACCAGATGTTCTGATTATCACTATTAGTGAGTAGATTGGAATATTAGTGCAGGGTTTATTGGTTCCTCCACGGTGGTTAAAATTAGTGCCAGATGGCTCTCCTGACCCAGAGCTTCTTTTCTGTTCTCAACTATTAAAAAAAAAATTTTGATAGGATCTGCTATTACAGATCCTTCAGTTGCTGGTATGATATTCACTTCAGTAAAATTATTATTAATTTTTATCATTCTATAGATCTCATGCATTGTACTCACACTTAACTATCAATATTAATCTAATAAAACAACTTTATTTCTTTTTGCTTATAATAGTGTATAGTGTCCATTTTTTTCTGAAAAATAGAAGTCTTAAGATGAAACATTGTAGGTGAATTTATAGAAATGAAATAGAAAACTGACTACATTTATTTTTAAAATACAGTAAATATATAATCTATATTTTCTATATTCCTTATTCTTAAAAATTGTTCTATATTTAAAAGACTCATTCTATGATATTTATGCAGGAATTTTAATTATGTGTTCATGTAGTAACAGGTTTCCAAAAAAGAAAAATTTAAATGACATCATAATAACCTTTGGCATAAAACCTCATGAGCTAGAAGGAGCCCTATTATTCTATTACCTACCCTTCTATTCCCTGGAAACTTACAATCAGGCATGTAATTAGTTGATCCTAAGTCCCTTGAAGAAATTTATTCAATAATGTAGTCATCATCCTTATTATTCTTACAGAAGTCAAAACTTCAAATATTCAGGTAGCCACTGAAATGGTCTATCTATACCAGCAAATTTTGTTTTAATGTTTTTAGTTATTTAGAGAAACTTTTAAGAATTCCACAATTTACTTTAGCCCTGGGCATTAATAATAGTCTAATTTTGCTAGAATTTGAAATTGTGTCACTTACGTGAGATCTATACTGATTTTTTTTTTTTGAGAGCAAGAAGAACAAGCACTGAAATGTCTTTCAGAAAGATTTACGGTATTAATAACTCCAGGCTATTTTAAGTCACAGTCAATCTTTACGGAGGAAGTACAGAGATTATACAGCAATTCTTTTATTTTTCTTTTCCTCCTAGAATTGCAAACTGATATTTCACATATAAGTTATTTGTAGAAAACAGTGCATTCACATTTCAAGAATTTGCCTGAGGTCATTACTTTCTTTTCTTAATTCTTTCCATCTGTGCTCAAATGCTCAGTGAAAACAAAAGTGCTACCCTGAATTTATCAAGTCCAAGCAGGACCTGAAATTGAAACTTATTTGGTAATCTAAGGTACACAGTCTTCCACATAAACCCGGTCAGGACTCTCAGTTTTGGGGATAGAGACTGAGAATACCTGAAGATAAGATGCAGGATCTAAAGATATAGAATAGGAATTTTCATAGCAACATTACTCATACTAGTCAAAAATTGGAAACAGCTCTGGCGTGTTCATAAATAGGATAATGAACAAATAAATAGTGGTATAATCATAAAGAATTTCTCTGCAATAAAAACAAACTACAGATAACACCAAACAACATGTTCACTGAAAGAAGACTTACACAAGAGTATATACTGTATGATTCCATTTACATGATGTTCTAGAGAAAACTAATGTATGGTGGGAACAAATACATGAACGATGGTTCCTTCTGGGCGGCAGCTGCGAGGGAGTACTAACTGGGATGGGGCATGGGGAACTTTCTGGAGTAATGGTAATGTTTAATGCCTTGCTAGGAATTCTGGCATACATACATTTTTTAAAACACAGGGTGTACATTTAAGATGTGTACCTTTCATTAAATGTCAATTTTATATCATAAAAATAAAATTATAAAGAAATATTGAATTCTAGCTAGTGATATGCATAATGAAGTATTTAGGGGGAAATGTACTGATGTCTGCAATGCACTTTGAAATGCATCAAAAATAAAATGGATTGATCGATGGCTAGAAAGATGGATAGATGGATAGAAGATAAAGCAATATAGGAAAACATCAATGGAATGTGCATCTAGGTGATGCCTATTCAGATGTTCACTGTCTTTCAACTTTATGGCATGTTTGAAATTTTTCATAATAAAATATTTTTTTAAATGGGAGAGAAGAGTCAATCTTGAAAAAAAAGTCTATAATCTAAAGGTGATTTTTTTTCAAGAAATCTTAGCCTGCTGACATGCCGTTTCATATTGAAACAGCATTCAAGTATCAATGTTTGCCTGAGAATGACTGAGTTCAATTTCTTATCATGCATGTCTGAATTGTGAACCTTGCTGAGCTAAAACATTAGAATGTCTTTTTTCTACACACTACAAATATATCCTTCAAGTTTTTTTTTTTAATTTAAGGTGCACTCCACCAAGTGATGATGTTAATTTTTTTAAAATTAGGAACCAAAAAGAAGCAAAGACATTCTTAATTCTACAAATCTTCTAATGGTTCCCAATAAGTTTATTTTTTGGATTTTAGGCAAAATTTGTGTTTGGCTTTCTGGAAAAGAAAATACTTTTTATTCACTCTTTCTTTGGGAACAACCACCCAGAAATCTTAACAGTTTCTTTCCACTGTCAAAAAATATGGTCATGGGATTCTCAGCATTAAGTAAAAAACATTTATGCTGATTTATCTAGAGCCTGGTTTGTCTCAACATGATTTCTTCAAACACCTCATTACTTAGTTGCTATTTAGTTTTCTGAGGGCTGTTACCATCTGCAATTTTCATCGCTTTTAGAAAATGAAGGACAGTTCATATGTGGGCTTTGGGATGATTGATAGTAGAGTCACATTTTGTAAAGTTTGTGACAAGAATGACAACTCTTTCAAGACACTGTTCATTGTGAGTCAAATTCAACATATACTGCCCCTTCTAAATGTTTCTTTTGACCTAGATTTATCTGTTGCTGAATAAACGATTTTTCCATATTGTCTTGTACAATATAAAACCTTGGCGCAATGTTGTCTCTAACTTAAAACCTCCTTGGCTGCTCCATAGCTGCAACTCTGCCCTGAAAGTCAAAAATAGAGCAGTTTTAGCAGCAACTGGAATCTGTAAACTCAGTCTGTGCTGGTTTATTGTTGATGGAGTGTAAACAATGTGCAATTGCTTTGCCATAACTTCTCGGAGATTTATCTTAACATTTTGCTACACACCCATCAACAGCTAAGAAATTTGATGCAAATTTACTGATAATAACAACAATTTATTCCATTTCATTCTTTCCTGTCCATTATGGTCCAGGCACTTTTGTGGGTAACTAATCTGTTATCTTTTTCTTTCCTTTACTTAATGTTTATTTTGAAGAGACTACTAATTGATTTAATGTTTGCTATCCTTTCATCCGCTTTCCCCCAAATTTTCTATGCCAGAGAGATAAGACTGATTGGACCAAGAAAAAGTCTCATCAAGCAGGAGAAATAGCAAGTAATGTGTTATGTATGTGATATAGTGTTTTTGTTTTTTGAATTTTTTTTTTTATGAAAAGGTAGTTGGAAAGCCAAAGATGGAGAGTCTCAACACATGCTCTATTTACTCTCTTTGATTGTTAAAAGTCACAGTGTAAAAAAAAAAATTCCCTTTTTAGTAGGAAGAGTAGGAGCTTCTACACAAATTATCTGCAGTGGTATTCAGTCTGTACAAATAGTTCGTAATGCATCCAAGAAGGACAAAAAGGTCTTTGTATCTGTCATTTTCACTGAAGCCATGAAACGAGAGTATATAAATGAGTCACATGTGCTCCTTTATCTTATTCTGTCCTTTACTCTTTTTGTTTCCTTGTTCATAAATATAAGTTTCCGCATTTTAAAAAAAACTGCATGATTGTTCTGATTTATTTCATACCAGGTTTATGTCTATGCATGCCATTTTCATGTGCATTCACACAAATATTCTATTCAGTTAGCCATCTGGAATAAAGAGCCTTTTCTTGTTTGTAATATTTGGTATATTAAGGTCTTCAGTTTTGTCTAATTGTTTTATTGTAATCTGATTATTTTGTTGTCCATAGCATATATGACCTTTTTTGTTTTGCTTATTCCATACCTCCATAAAAATGTTAGTTTTCATAACATTACTTTTTAAAACTAGAAGAGACTGTCTCAGTCTGTTTTACATTACTGTAAAGGAATAGCTGAGGCTGGGTAATTTATAAAGAAAAGAGGTTTATTTGGCTCATGGTTCTGCAGGCTGTATGAGAAGCATGGCACCAGCATCTGCTTCTGGTGAGAGCTTCAGGCTGCTTCCACTCATGGCAGAAGGGGACAGGGAGCAGGTATCACATGGTGAGAATAAGAGAGAAAAAGAGGAGGGAGGTGCCAGGTTCTTTTTAACAATCAGTCCTCATGGGAACTAACAGAGCAAAAATTCATTCATTACCACAAGGCTGGTACCAAGCCATTCATAAGGGTTCTGCCCTCATGTCACAAGTATCTCCCATCAGGCCCAACCTTCAACACTGAGAGTTAAATTTCAACATAATATTTGGAGGAGACAAATATCTAAACTATATCAGACATATTTGAGACATCTAAAGCAAAACTCAGAGGAGCCAAGACGGTGGACTAGAAGCAGCCTGCACAGGCCACTTTCCTGGAGAGAATCAAAGCCGGTGAGTAGATATTCACCTTCACATTGATTGTCAAGAGAGAGCACTGGAAGTCAACAGAGAGGTGACAGGAGGCTCCCAAAGTGAAGGAGAGGGAAGTGGAGTGGCACACTCAGCAGAAGCAGAGGAACATGGGGGAGGTGCCTGCACATGGGGAAGGGACAGAAGAGAGAACCCAAGGACTCCAAATTTCCCCTACAGACATTGCAGTTGGAGCTATGGGAGGGTCCTAGCAGCACACTGCCAGACTGACACATGGAGCTGACTGGAGACTTGTGCAACAACATTGCTTCAGAGAAAAGGCACAGAGGTGTTCTGTGGGCTTTAAAACCCTGGGCACTGTGGCTAATACCATACGGAGGTCCCAACCCCAGAGCGTTTCATCTATTCCAGGGTCAGATCCATTGCTGCCACCTCCCTATCACCCTTGTTGGACTGAGGAGTGAGCAGGGAGGCTGGGCACTCTCGTGAATCCCATAGGTGGATGCTGTGAGCTCCCACTGCCACCAGGGGACCCAAAGCCTGCTGCTGCTGCTGCCACTGCCACCTAGATGGCCCCACTAAGCCACAGCTGCCACAGGAGCCAGACAAAGAGAGATCCTGCCACCTTGAATGTCTGCCACTGCTATCTGGGTGGCATAGCCACCACTGTCATCATCTGGGTAATGCTGCCACCAATGGAACTGGGCAGGGCAAACACACACACCACCATCTGCTGACAAACACTGCTGCACTGGACCTAGGTGGGGAGAATGCTCATGCTCCTGCCAATGGACCTGGGCAGGGTGAACACTCTACCACATGTGCCCAATTCCTGCTGCATGCCCCCAAGGACACCCACCACCCCCTAGACAACCACTGTGCATCAGTCACCCATGATATCCACAGTGGAACATAAAGACACAGGAAAGCAGCAATGTTAAAGGCTCACAGTGCATCCAGCGCTCTCCTGCCTGATCAGTTTTCTGGAGTAAGACTCAAGCACACCATCCAGGGACCTCTCCTTCACTTCACTGAGCAACAGAGTTCCCAGCAGAGGAAAACAGGTATACTGCAAAGCTATCTGTTCTGACCTAAGAGAAGAGGTTTCAGATGAAAAGAAATCAGCATAAGAACTCTGAAAACATGGAAAAAACAGGCTGTTTTGACATCCCCAAAGAATCACAATAGTTCTGCAGCAATGGACTCCAACCAACAGGAAATTGTTGAAATGTCAGATATAGAATTCACAATATGGATGGCAAGTAAAATCAATGGGATTGATGAGAAAGTTGAAAACAAACACAAAGAAACCAAAAACTAATTTGATACATGAATGAAAAATTTACTAAAGAGTTAAAAAAGAGAAAATATAACAGAACTTCTGAAATGAAAGAGGCATTTAGGGAATTTCAAAGTATAAAAAAAAAAGTTTAAACAACAGACTAAACCAAGCAGAAGAAAGAATTTCAGAGCTTGAAGACAAGGCTTTTGAATTAACCCGGTCAGTCCGAAATGTAGAAAAATGAATCAAGAAGAATAATTAATCTCTCTGAGAAATACGGGACCATGTAAAGTGAACAAACATAAAAATCATAGATACCCCTGAGGGAGAAGAAGAAAAAGCAAAAAGCATGGAAAACCTATTTGAGAGTATAATTGAGGAAAACTTCCCTGGTATCACTAGAGATTTAAACGTCCAAATACAAAAAGGTCACTGAACACCTGGAAGATTCGTGGCAAATAGGATATCACCAAGGCACGTAGTCATCAATATGGCCAAGGTTAAAGTGCAGGAAAAAATCCCATAAGCTATGAGATGAAAGCATCAAGTAACTTACAAGGGAAAACCTATCAGACTAATGACAGACTTCTTAGCAGAAATTACAAGCCAGAAAGGATTGGGGTCCCATTTTTAGTCTTATTAATCAGAATAATTGCCTGTCAAGAATTTTACATCCTGCAAATAAAAAACATTCCAAAAAAGAAAAGTCCCAGACCAGATGGTTTCACATCCGAATTTTACCACACCTACAAAGAAGAACTGGTGCCTATCCTGCAGAAATTATTCCACAACATCAAGAAGGGTGGATTCCTCCCAAATACATTTTATGAAGTCAACATAACCCTGATACCAAAACCAGGAAAAGACGCAACAAAAAGGAAAACTACAGACCAATATCCTTTATGAATATCGATGCAAAAATTCTCAACAAAATTCTACCTAATTAAATCCAGGTGCTTATTAAGAAAATAATACATGATGACCAAGTGGGCGTCATCCCAGAGATGCAGGGATGGTTGAACATACAAACCTATAAAACGTAATTCACCACATAAACAGAAGCAAAACCAAAAACCATATAATTCTCTCAATAGATGTAGAAAAAGCATTTGACAAAAATTCAACACCCTTTTATGATAAGAATGCTTAACAAAATAGGCATAGATGGGGCTCTCCTAAAAATGATACAAGCCATTTATGACAAACCTCCAGCCAACATCATACTGAATGGGGAAAAATTGAAAGCATTCTCATTTAGAACTGGAACCAGAAAAGCTTGCCCGCTATCTCCACTTCTATTCAACATACTGCTGGAAGTCCTGGCCACAGCAATCAGGCAAGAGAGTGGGATTAAAGGCATATGAATGGGATCAGAAGAGATCAAACTCTCACTATTTGCTGATGACATGATATTATATCTAGAAAACCCCATGGATTCAACCAAGAGGCTCCTGGAATTGATAAATGAATTCAGTAAAGTCTCAGGATATAAAA
>CAUYSK010045896.1:0-25482 GCA_963575035.1 Avahi laniger
CTAAAAATATATAGAAAAAATTAGCTGGGCATGGTGGCGCATGCCTGTAGTCCCAGCTACTTGGGATGCTGAGGCAGGAGGATCGCTTCAGCCCAGGAGTCTGAGGTTGCTGTGAGCTAAGCTGACGCCATGGCCACTCGCCCCGGGCAACACAGTGAGACTCTGTCTCAAAAAAAAAAAGATAAAAACAAACAAACAAACAAACAAACAAAAAAACAATATTTCATGACAAATATTGTTTCTCATTAGAAATATCTAGTTAACATTAATAGAAAACATCAGAAAGCAGAAATACAGAATAAAAATGGGCAGGGTATGTTAAAAGTAAACCCAAAATGAACAAGAACACAAAGCAAAAGAATAATTCATTGTTAATTTAAATCTGATCATCACTCTTTCAATCATTTTTATTTTATATTAGGTAAGAACCGATAAAATACAGCATCATGCATATAAAAATAAGAAACACGCTTTGTTTCAGACAAGCTCTTTTATCTAGTATCCTAAAACCACTTTATTCATTCAACAATCATTCATTGGCTGCAACATGCCAGGGGCTATAAAATATCCTCCCTTGCACAAAGTTTTTCTAAATGTTAGAGAAAGTTATATCTTGTGCTTTATCATAAAATCAAATACAAAACGAATGCAGGAATAATTGAATTCTAAGATGAGTATTAGCCAAGTACATTTAGCCATGTTTAGTCTTAAAAACCATGTAAAAACAGCAGAAACATTATATTAAATATTGTATATAATAGGAGGTATAGAAGAGGGACAAGAGAAATTCTTATCTCATACCCAGTGACTGTTCTAATAGTGTTCAGAAAATAAAGATAACTGTAAATGAATGCCATGATATTTGACAGTTCTATAATAAATGCACATAGATCTTTATGTCTTAGTCTATACTTTGAAGCACCCAAAATAGAGTAACACATTTTTCTGGTTCTCAACCCAGATATTAAGTCCTACCTGTGTGTGTGTGTGTGTGTCTGTGTGTGTGTGTGTGTATCTGTCTGTCTGTTTGCCTGTCCATCTGTATGTATGAATGATAAGAGTATACTTTTGTTTCTGGGAGGTTTTTTTGGATAGGGGAGAGGTGCAGGATCAACTTTAGCACAATTCAGCAGTAAATCACCTGAAGAGTTCAGTAAAATTATTGACTCCTAGGACCCTCAGAGACTCTGAGTTAGGAGATTTTAAGTGGGACCCAAAATCAATGCTTTTAAAAAAGTATCCCAAGTGATTCCGATGGAACTAGATTTGGGAATCCTTAGTATAGAAAACATTATTAATATTTCTGTGAATAAGGATGTTTTCTATAATTTCAGTGATTACTATAATGTTTTTCTGACTCACAAAAATAAAAAATTCATGAATACATTGTAAGAGAGGACTATTTTCTGCACATAACTTCTGATTATCAATCATAAACATTAATCATTCTTCGTATCAAATAATAAATAATTTGTACATGTTTCTTGAGGGTTAATCATACATACCACATCTCCAAATGGTACTAAAGTTGGTGTCTCAGGTGTTGTTACCACTTCTTTACTAATAGCCCCTTTAAGAGTTTTTCTCAGCATCTATAATGTAAATAAATTAAGACTTAAGAAGCAAAAGAAGAATATAACTAGGTAAAAGATTAATTCAACTCAACAATTATTTTATGAGTATCAAGTAAGTACCAGGTACTCTAGGTAGTGGGATAGTAATATGATTGAGAAACTCATCCCTATCCTCAATAAATTAGCAGAGAAATAAAAACATACACATTTAAATATAAAATAATTAAGGGTATCATGAAAGAGGAGACAAGTCCATAGTAGTGTGAACAATTAGTTCTTCAGTTTGTTAAGAGCGTAAACAAATAGTAGGATATCTTGAAAAGTTGATAAGGAGAGAGTTCCAATTGGTCCTAGTATAGGAGACACCTTGAATCTGAATGTCTACTCAAATATAACAAGGAGTACAAATAAAACCACACAAGACACATGCCTCCAGAATTACTAGGAGAGAGAGTATCACAAACTTCAGATTTCCTGTAAGTAGAGAAATAAAATACAAATTCCAACAGAGCTCTCACTGGAACTTCTGTAATGATTACAAACTTATGGGGACAGAAAACAGGGAAGAGAAATCTTAAAAGACTGGAAATGAGCAGAGAGGAGTGGGGAACATGAAGCATAGGCAAAATTATCCTGAGAAAAAAAATTCAACACTAAGTGTAAAATTCTGAGCACAGGTCTAGAACTTGGTAGTTCACAACAATGGCTATAGAGAAGGGACCTGATAGAGAAGGACCAGAAGTAGATTCCTCAGATGAGCACTGCTGCTGGAGGGAAGGAGAAGGAGAAGAGGTATCCCTTGGATACATGGAAGTGAAGAGAAAGAAGAATGTAAGAGGGGAAAATTAAGGATACCAGACAAACAAAATAGAACTGTAGGTCATGCTCACCCTTTCCCCTCACCTCCTATTAATTACAACTTCATCCATTTAAGAAATTGCATTTCAATACACTGAAAGAAGGGGGTACAGTTAAACCAAGCTCAAGAAATGACTAGGAGTAAGGAAAAATCAGACTAACTCTAGTAAGAGCTATTATAAAAAAAAAATGGGGGGAAATTTTCAGCTGATAAAAATTCTTCCCCCAAAATAACCACAGAACAAAAATAACTTATAAAATAAAATTTCAAATTGAATTAAATATCTTCAAATAAGCATTTGGAGATTTTTTTTAAAAACCTACAATCACAAATTCAACAATTAAAACAAAGATCGACCAAAAAGAAGAAAGAAAAAATGAAATGAGTGTTGATCAACTCAAGGAAAGAAATTTTTTAAAAAGACAAACCATCTCAGAAACAAAGAATAAATTGCAAGGTGCCCAAAGTAGTATTAATCAAAATGAAAACTTGATAAGGGGCATTGAAAAAGGTAATAAACCAATGAAGAGAATGAAAATGAGATAGAGAAAGAAGTATAGAGTCAGAGAAAAGCAGTTGAACTGGAAGGAAGGTAGGGCAAACAAGAAATCCTTGAAGAAGAAAAACAAAACAAAATTAATATTTAAAATTACAATCCAAGAAAATTTATAAGTAATAGGAGAAAAATCTACATATGGGTAGGACCTACTATGTGTCCGGGAAAATTATCAATGCCAAGACATGTCCTAATAAAATTATTAGGCTTTATAAAAACATTTTTCCTCCAGGCAAAATAAATATACCAAAGAAACTGAACAGTGAGTCTAGACACAGATCCACACATTCACAGACACTTCATTTGTAACAAAGTTGGCACTGTAGAATAGTGAGGAAAAGACACTCTCAGCTGGGATACCTAGAAATATCTGTCCAGAAAAGAATGAGAGAGAGAGAAGAAGAAAATGAAGAAGGGTGGGCAGAGATGGGAAGAGAAGGTGCGGGAAGGGAGAAAACCTGACCTATACCTCACACCATACACACGAAAAACAGTCATAGGTGAACTGTCAATCTCAATGTTAAAGGCAAAACAATAAAACAATTAGAAAATAACATAGGAGAATATTTTTATGACTTCAGGGTAGAAGATTTCTAAAAAAGAACCAAAAAGAAAAAGTTCAATATATCTAGCTACATTAAAGTTCGTAACTTCTGTTTATCAAAAGACACCACTTGAAAAGTGAAAATATAAGCCACTGAGTGGATGACGATATTTGCAACATATATAGTATAACTGACAAAGGGCCTATATCTAGATATATACTAATATGTTATACAAATTTATTTACTAATATAGATTTATACAAATAAATAAGAAAAAGGTAGACAACCCAATAGAAAAATGGGAAACAGACTCAAACAGGCACTTCGCAAAAGAGTTTATATAATGGCTAATAAACGTTTGGAAGGAGCTCATCTTCATTAGTCATGAGTGAAATGAAACTTAATACCACAAAGAGATACCACTATACATCTCTCAGACAGCTAAAAATAAAGACTGACAATACCAAGTGACAATAATGTGGAGTAACTAGAACTCTAATATCCTGCCAATGGAAATATAAATTAGTATATGCTGTTTGAAAAACTGTTGGGTATTATGTACTTAAGTATAAAATATACATAATTATAACCCAGGGATTCCATTCCTACATATATTCCCAACAGAATGCATGCATATGTATACCAAAAGACATGTAAAAGAATGCTCATAGTGGCATTATTCATCATAGCCAAAAACTAGAAACAACCCAAATACTCATTAATAATATGATAAATAAATATAATATGACATATTCATACAATGGCATATCACAGAGCAAGGAAAATGAAAGAACGCACCCACACACAACGACATGGATGAATCTCACAGACCAAATGTTAAACAAAAAAATACACATTTGTAAATGCACATGAGAAATTCTGAAAAATATATCATATGCTAGTTCATAAAACCAGCATCAATAAATTTTAAAGAACTGATATTATATAAAAATGTTCTTTCGTTTCAACAAAATAAATTGACAAACAAGGAAATTTGGATAATACACAAATCTTAGAAATTATAAATACATTTCTAAATAACCATGGGTCAAAAAATGAAAAAACAATGGAAACCAGAAAGTATTTTGAGCTGAATAAAAATGAAAATACAACATAAAATTTATAGGGTTCAGTTACAGTAGTGCTTATAAGAAACTTTACAGCATTAAACACCTATATTAAAAAATAAGAAAAATCTCAAATCAATAACTAAAGATCCTACCTTAAGACACTAGAAAATGAAGAGCAAGTTAAACCCAAAGAAAGCAAGAGGAAGGAAATAAAGATAAGAGCACAAATGACTAAAATTTTTAAAAAGAAAAAAAGGAAAAATCAATGAAACTAAAGTTTGGTTCTTTGAAAAGATTAACAAAATTCATAAATCTTTAGCTAGACTGCTGAAGAAAAAAGAAAGAAGACACAAATTACCAATATCAAGAATGAGAAAGAGACACCACGATTGACCTTACAAAAATTAAAAGAAGTATAAGGGAATACTATTGTATTACTTCCTGTGGCTGCTATAAAAATTACCACAAACTTGGTGGATTAAACAACAAAAATTTATTCTTTCACAATTATAGAGGCCAGAATTCTAAAATCAGTATCACTGTGCCACAATCAAACAGTCAGCAGGGCCATCATCTCTCCAGAGAATCTAGGGGAAAAATCTATTCTTATCTCTTCCAGTTTCTGGTGGCTGCCAATATTCCTTGGCTTATGGCTGCATTACTACAATCTCTGTCTCTGATCACATTGCCTTTTCCTTTTCTGAGTGTGTCCTTCTGAGTGTATTCAAATTACCCTTTAACTTTCTCTTATAAGGACACTTGTGATTTTATTTAGGGCCCACTCAGATAATCTGGGACAATCTTCCCATCTCAAGATGCTAAATTTCAGCACATCTGCAAAGTCTATTTGCCATATAAGGTAACTACTACAACTATAAATAATTTTATACTAACAAATTAGACACTTTAAATCAAATAGAAAAATTCCTAGAAAGACACAAATGACCAAAACTGACTCAAGAAGAAAAACAAAAAGACCTCTAACAAGAAATTTAATTAGCAATTAAAAATTTTTCCACAAAGAAAAACCCAGACCCAGATGGTTTCACTGGTGAATTCCATCAAGCATTTAAAAAAGAAATAATAGGGAAGTGACATTAGCAAGATGTCAAGATATCAACATTCTTCCTCCTGCAAAAAACCATTAGCTAGTCACAAAAAAATATAGCTTTGGAAGGACTCAATAGTGCAATTAAAAACCTACATCAAGGCCGAGAGCGGTGGCTCACGCCTGTAATCCTAGCGCTCTGGGAGGCCAAGGCGGAAGGATTATTTGAGCTCAGGAATTTGAGACCAGCCTGAGCAAGAGCGAGATCCCGTCTCTACTAAAAATAGAAAGAAATTAATTGGACAACTAAAAATATATAGAAAAAATTAGCCGGGCATGGAGGCGCATGCCTGTAGTCCCAGATTCTCGGAAGACTGAGGCAGGAGGATCACTTGAGCCCAGGAGTTTGAGGTTGCTGTGAGCGAGGATGATGTCACGGCACTCTAGCCCGGGCAACACAGTGAGACTCTGTCTCAAAAAAAAAAACAAAAAAAAAAAGGAAGGTTTGAGGTAGTCCAATATAAGATTCCTTCAGTTTTTAAGAACCATTAGAAAGCTATGAAGGAAGAGGGGAAGCAAAATATTTTAATTTCCCAAGTTAAAAAAAATAAGAGCTGCAGCAACAGCAGTATTTTAAAATATATTATTAATCTAGACTCAGCTAGTCTGATGATAGCGGGTTATCAGAATTTATTAATATTAGTGTCACTAAAGTTGATATACAATCCCCCACTGGTAAATTTGACTGTCTTTAAAAAATAAACAAAATATATTAACCTATAACTGTTTATAATGCCCCCCTTTTCACTTATAAATGTCTATTTTGTCTCTAGTCATTTCTTTTTTTCTCTATTAATTATTTTATGTCCATGTGATCTCTCTCCTTCTCCCTTTGGGTGAGACTAGGTGAGGAGAGGGCCTTAAAAGGAACATTAGAGGATTTTCTGAGGTAATGGTAATTTTTTGTAAGGGTTTGATTTGCATAAATGTACGCATTTGCTCTTCAAATGGTATGTTTAAGATTTTTCCATTTTATTGTATATAAATTTACCTCGAAAGACTGTAAATAAATACTGATCTCTAGTTAATGATATGCATGCTAAAGTCTTTGCAGGAGAAATGTACTAATATCTACTTCTTATTTTTAAATGAATAAAACTATTTAATAAATTGATGGAGGGATAGATAAGTGATAAAGCAAGTACAGTAAAATGTAAATTAAAAATGCATGGAGGGATATGTGAGTGTTCACTAAAAAAAATTTTTAAACTTTGTTGTAAATTTGAAATTTTCTGTAACATCATATGGGAGGGAGGACTCAAATGCTCTTTCATAGTTAATTTGAAAATATAAAATAAAATACTTGTCGCAGTAGCTGGAAAACCACAAGTAACTCAAAAAAGTAGAGGACTTATGGAGAATAACTTAAACCTGTATTAAAAGACATAAAAGAAGATCAGAAAAACATGTAGAGACATACTATACTCATAGATAAAAAAATAATATTGAAAAGGTCAGCTTTTCCCCAATTAGTCTCAATGAAAACTCCAGCCAGATTTTTGTTTTTTAAGGAACTCAAACTTATACTAAAAATTTACAGGAAAGAAGGAACAGAGGAAAAAAAATTCAAGAGAGGGAACTCACCCTCCTAACCAGATATAACACAAACACAGATTAATAAAAATATGATATTAACAAAAACAACAAGAAAAAGCAAAACCAGAGTAAGGTATACATGGAATTGACGGATAATAAAGATAACACCACAAATCGATGAGGAAAGGATAGGTTATTTAGCAGATGATATTGGGGTAACTGGCTTGTTATAGAGAGAAAAATAAAAGCTGGATCTCTACCATCATACATAAAAGTAGACACCAGATGGATTAAAGACCTACATATCAAGGGGGGAGGGGGGAAGAGGGAGGAGGGGACGGGTATATGCAACACAAAGAGTGCAATGCGCACCACCTGAAGAATGGACATATTTGAAACTTGGACTTGGGGGTGGGGGGCAAGGGCAATACACATAACCTAAACATCTGTACCCCCATAATATGCTGAAATAAAAAAAATACACTTGCTTGATAAGCTGATTTTTATTAAAATTCCATAAAAGTGGTTTCAAAGATGGCAGAAGAACTTTTTAAACTTTGTAATCATTAATTCACCAAGCTTACTAAGCATACAGCCTGCTGTCAGTGATCATTGATGGGTTGACAGTTCAAGTTCAGAATACGTCTCTACCACTGGGTCCAGTTCGCACATTACAGGTGCTTCAGAGCAGTTGACAGAGCTGTTTAGTGTAGTTAGGTACACACTAGTTTACGGGCAGTTTTTAGTGTGTTTTAGGTTGGCAGTGTTACTTCCTTTCCTATGATAAAGTTCAGTACTTAATCTAGAGCTTTTAGCATAATAGGGCTCCTACAGAATTTCTTGAATTTATGAATGACCAAATAAACCAAGGTGTGTCAGGGTGAATTGCTTTAGTTCTATGGCAGAGTCTCTTGGACGGAGCCATCTTCTCCTGGCTGACATGCTTCCTAGGCAGATAGCCGGGGGGTTCCCAGCTCTCGACATTTTCCAGTTTCTGGCTTTCATGTTGTCAGAGAAGGTGCAGTTGGGGAGGGAAACCAAGCAGGGAAGAAATGGGAACTAGGCATGGAGGGAAAGCCTGAAGGAACTGAGTTCTTTATACTGGTTATAGAAGAGTATGGGGACTGTATTCTCTCACTTCACTCCCAGAATCATGAGATGGTTGATCTAAATGCAGTGGTTCTTGTCTGGGGGCTTTTTGTTCAGTTTTGAACAAGCCTATTTTTGAAACGTTGAAACCCTGCAGAACAACCAGCATGATGAAGGAAATTTAGTTTAGGAAAAACGGTCGAAGGAATTAGAAATACTTCAAATACAAAATAAGGCATGGGATTTTAGAGCTCTATGGTAATTTAATGATCAAATCATCTTCTAGATGAGAAGAGAGCCCCCAAAAGTTTCAGTTGGCCATTCAGCTAAATTTTGGTAGCATAGGAAGGGCTCTCTAACATTCTAAGACTGTGTCCTTCCTAATTTTTTGCTATCTTTTTATTTTTAATTATCATTATGGTAGACGAGTAAAGTTATTTTTAATAATGTCCATACCTTTGGCAAAATTAAAAAATATATTTTATTTTTTATTAAATCCAAAAGTCATAGGATCACTGATATAATTACCCGTGAGCTCTTTTGGCAACCCTGATATTAAAAGAAGTATAGGAATCTGATCCGTTGGTCTTTTCTCTCCTACTCCCCCCATCAACATTCTCGGAGTCCGAGAAGATAGAACTCATCTAAGGTCTAAGTACTGAGTAGGAAAGTAAGAATCAAAACTTGGCTCTCCTACTATTTGATCAAGCACTTTCCCCTGCTTTGCTGTTTTCCCAGGGTATTGCTGTATTTTTCACAGCCTTATCTCCCAGTGTGATTGTTTTAACCCACAAAAAGAAAGTGTATTTAACATGAGACTTTATCTTTTTATAACATAATTTTACTACCCCAATAGAAACAAATTGTGTTGGGATTTTATTATTAGCATGCCTCATAGCTCAGGGTGTACTCAATTCATTACACCTGATCACAATAAAAAATTTTTTTTACTATTTTTGTTTTTAGAGACAAGGTCTTGCTCTGTTGCCCCGGCTGGAGTCAGTGGTGTAATCATAGCTCACTACAGCCTGTAACTCCTGGGCTCAAGTGATCTTCCTGCCTCGGCCTCCTCAGTAGCTGGGACTACAGACGCACACCACCACGCCCGGCTAATTTTTAAATTTTTTTTGTAGAGATGGGGTCTCATTATGTTGGCCAGGATGGTCTCAAACTCCTGAGCTCAGGCGATCCTCCTGCCTCGGCCTCTGAAAGTGCTGTGATTACAGGCATGAGCCACCACACCCACCTTTTTTTTAAAAACTATAATGCATTATTAGTATTTATGAATTGTTACTGACAAGTCTTTGGGTCAGAAATGAACTTTCACATCCAAATTATTAGCCAAGGATTCCCAAATTATCGAAAGTATAGTCAAATAACTTAGACATTGAGTTTTCTACCATTTCTGGTCTGTGTAATCACCAACATCTCTGACATTTTAACACCCAATAGAAGCCTGCATGTATTATGTATGCACAATTCCAAAATATGCTCTATGTTGAAAATAGAGTAATTAGGAGAAAGTTGTTAGCATTGAAAGAAGAAGTCGGGAAACCTGGGTTCATGGGGTCCCAACTCTTCCACATGTTTGGTTCATTGAATTATGTTGATTTTGGTAATTAGGGTATAAATTTATGCCCCTTGGAGGTAGTAGTGTAAGATGAGTACATATAATTTAATCTTGGTCTTTTCTCGTCTAGATTTTTCTGGTAGTGGTTTTTATTAAAAAGTTACATTTGCATTTAGAATTTGAATTGTAACTATACCTGTCTCTGAAGATGATGAGGCAACGCAAGTGCTAAATTTATATGGAATTTTTAATTGACTTTTAAAAATTTATTTCACATGATATATTTGATTTAACATGAGATTATCACAATAATAGTTTTGATAAACTCGAGTGTGTTTATCAAAGCATTTTTTAAGATAGTAATCTGAAATTTTATTTTATTCTTTTAGGAAACTGTAATATTCTGTGCTTAATATTATAATATACAATTACATATCCAATCCCCAAAATTAGCATTTTAAAATAATTATATTTTGCATGTATAATGTTTACAAAGAATTCTTGCATTGCTTTTAAAAGCCCCCCGAAAAAATAATGACAAACATTTATGAAGTGAAATATTAATTATTGCATTGGAAACATTGCAAAATTCCTGAAATTACAGTTTTATATGTGAAATACTGTGATATGTAAGTGTTGTTTTTAAGTAATAAATTTTGAGCTTTAGCTTCATGTCATTTTTATTTTTCAAATTGGGAAATGTTATGAAGGGAAGTTATTCCTTCAAACCACAAAAGTATATTCCTCCCATAAACAACCATGCTTTCTGAAGGAAAAAGTACAACAGAATAGTCAACAACAGATTAGTCAACATATACCTGCAATAATTCATTTTCTGTCTTTGTGCTCCATAGCTACAACTCAAAACTTCCATATTTCATCTGTATGCAAAAATCCTGTTTAACTGTTCTGATGAGATAAATAAAAATGAGATTCTGGGAGTTTATTTATATGAAAACAAAGAAAATTTAAGGACAGACTCAATTAGATTTTGAACATTTCTATTTCTCAAGTGAAGCCAAACTATACATTGTGTGAAACTAATAGTCTTTTGCGTAATTGACATAGATGCTGTTTACTTACTGCATTAAGTTCATTAAATTGAGTTTCATAAAAAGATTAAAATTTGTTAATAATTTAATCTTGGATAATGTTGCAATCTTTTAAAAGTACAGCCTAATATATATTTTACTTTGAGAAGAAATGCACTCTATTTTAGAATTTGGAATAAAACTCTTCTCCTTCATTTTACATTTCAATTATTTTTTTATTTTAGAGTAATTTCCTACCAAACACTACCAAGAAATATGCCAAGCCACAGAGCGCAGATCGTGGCCCGCTATCCTGAAGGTTATAGAACACTCCCAAGAAACAGCAAGACCAGACCTGAAAGTATCTGCGGTGTAACCCCTTCCACTCATGACAAGACAGTAGGACCCGGAGCAGAAGAGAAACGGAGGTCGATGAGAGATGACACGATGTGGCAGCTCTACGAATGGCAGCAGCGTCAGTTTTACAATAAGCAGAGCACCCTTCCTCGACACGGTACTTTGAGTAGTCCTAAAACCATGGTTAATATTTCTGACCAGACAATGCACTCTATTCCCACGTCACCTTCCCATGGGTCAATAGCCACTTACCAAGGATTTTCTCCTCAACGAACGTATCGATCGGAAGTGACTTCACCAATTCAGAGAGGAGATGTGACAATAGACCGCAGACACAGGGCCCATCACCCTAAGGTAAAACATCTGCTCATTTTGTGTTAACTCGCTGCTTTATAAATGCTTTTTCTTTTTAATGCGCTATTCTTGTAAATGTGAGAAACCAGAGAATAGGGAGAAGGTAAGCAAGGCAGCTCTTTTTTGTTTTAAAAATTAAAGGAAAATACAGTGTTAAAATCTCATGTATAAAAAAGCCTAGGCTTATAACACTTTATCTCTCAGGAGCACAGAAACAGTTCTTTAGAACAGATGCATTCTTCTCTGCTTGAGAGCATATCTCATCAGTTCTCCATGTAGGTTAAGATCACGTGCATTTTTATTGGCTTTTTACACGCTTGCAAATTCTACACCTGCCCTCTACTGGCCTACCTGCAGTTTCGTATCAGGCTCATCTTTTTCTTTGCCAGGATGCAAGTGTTAACCTCACCTTCTAACCAGCTGAATGTGTGACTTATTGAGATATCTCCTTGAATATTCAGTTTAATATTAGAGCCTAATAATGCTTAATGATATACGTACATTTGAAAAATTAAAATATAGATGGAGATCACGTTTTAATTTGTACCTTAACTTGGTTTAAGCGTTGCTTGGTAGATTATTTGAATTTAGAGTGCTCTGTATTGATCAGCTTTTCATAATGCTAAAGTAATTGTTTTGATCAGTCAGTACACAGCCAGTTCCTCAATGCCTATCCGAATGTCGTTTTCTTCTTAATACTAAAGAATTTCTTCCTTTATATTCTTTTAAAATGTACTTTTTCTTCTTATCCTTGTGACAGACTAAATCCTTCAATTGCATTATTACATAAAGCATTTGCTTGATATTCCCATAAATATTTGTTAGAAATTAATAAATCAATCGGGAATTTTCTTTTGAGGAAAGCTTTAATTTGCCTCACTAAAAAAAAGACTCCCTTTGAACTCCATTGTAACAAAGTTCAATATTTGGCACTTTGTGCATCCAAAGTTAAATCATGATTGATAAAAGTAATAACAATTTACAAGAAAAATCTAATCTAATACAATTTAACATGTGGTTTAGAAGTGGCTCTAAATTACATACTCTCGTAGTTATTAGTATTTTTCATATTCTTGGCCAGAATAGATCATCTGTTTTAACAGAAAATGAGATAAATTTATGTGCTCTATCCAGTTCCTAGCCAACTAAATTTCCACTATGCTACTCCTTCCAAAACACTTCTCCAATGTTGCCAAGTTTTTATTTTAAACTATACTGTCATCTTCCTTGATCTAGATCAATAGTTCTCAAAGTGTAATTCATGTCCCCTGATTGGGGGTGGTCCGTAAGGGTCCCCATGATCCTTCCAGGAAGTGCATAAGCTCAAAATTATTTTTATAATAATAAGGCATTATTCATTGTATTACCGTTTGCACTAATACTGCAGAAGCAGAGATGGGTGTAAAACTATTGACACTTTAGTATAAATCAAGATAGTGGCTCCAAACTAGGCTAGTGGTCGTTGTGTATGCCTCACTGCCACACACTTTGAGTAAAAAAATAAGAAACAGCAGCTTCACGTACAAATCATCTTGTTGAAACAGTAAAAAATAATTTTATTGAATCTTCACCTTTTATTACATCATTTTAATATTACATGTGATAAAATGGGAATATGCATAAAGCATTTCTATTGCATACCAAAGTGCTAGTGGTTGTCTCGCAGAAAAACTCATGATTATTTGAGTTGCAAGCTGAACTAGCTCCTTTTTTCATGGAACACTGTTTTTACTGGAAAGAATGAAAGACAGCTATCATCATTCAGACATGATATTTGACAGACACACTTTATCAAGGTGAAATGCTAGCCTGTTACTTCAAGGAAAACAACTGCACAGTATTTTTTGCTGATGACAACATTTGAGTTTTCAAGCAAAAATTAGAATTTTGGAAATCATATGTCTGCCACTTGGAGTTTGACAGCTTTCCAATGCTTAAAGATTGGTAGTGATATTTAACAAATGTGATTTTTTAATATTGTATAATGAAACATGCCAACATTTGGAACGTTGCACAATGAAACCAATATTTTCCAGATGACCAGTGTTTGATTGCAAAATTATGCATAGGCAAGATTCATTTAAAGTAGACCAACGGATATTAATGTAACAGAGTACCGTAAGTTCATGGATATGGTTTCAGATGCCATTTGCAACTGGGCTTTAAGAAAGTACTGCTTTTTTGAACTTCAGTGTAGTATCAAAAATAAATATCTATAATTATCAAGAAAAGCTTTTTCCCTTTTCCAATCACGTATGTCGAAGGTGAATTTTCTTTACACATTTCCACTAAAAGAGAAGGAGATGTGAGAATCCAGCCAGACTTTATGAGACTGACACGCTGCCTATTGTGCTAAGGAGGCAGATTAACCAGACTTTAAAAATTTGCACAACTGTAAAGCAGTGCCACTCTTGTCACTAAATTTTCTTTTTTTTTAAGAATATAAAGAAGTCCTGAGGCCAAAGATTTTGAGAACCACTGAACCGACTTTGTAGAATAACTCTGTTCATCAGCATCTGTATTTTAATCACACAAGAAATGTTAGTATCTGTCTTCTTTCATAAGCACAAATAACAATTTTCAAATGGTATTTCATAATAGCAGTTCAAGATTTCTCATCACTGACATTGACAAGAAGAAAGAAAACAAAAACTTTACCACAGAATCTTACTGTGCCTTTACTTTCCTAGCATGTCTATGTGCCTGACAGAAGGTCAATGCCAGCTGGCCTAACTTTACAGTCTCTTAGTCCCCAGAGTCTCCAAGGCAAAACGGTGAGTAATATCTTTATTACCATATCATGTTTTATTTATGTGCTACACAGGAAGGCACATACCTGACATGGTTTTTAAGCTCAAGTTTTCAGAGCTGTCTCCCAAAGAAACACCGTTACTGCTTTCGTGGAAGAGATGCTTATCAAAAGAAATTGGAATCATACAGCCATTTCCTTGTCTTAGTGGATACCTTTCCCTAAGTGTCTGGCTGCCTAAATAAAAGATTATATATTGAAAATTTATTGTATAACCTAGGTGGGTTTCTGTACTTTGTTAATTCCCTTATCCTTACAACAGAAGTTGGAGTCATTCATTAGTGGAACAAGCAACCATTTGTAGGAAAACTGTAAGACTAGTAAGAAGTTTGACTCTAAAAATACTCTGTCAAAGCAAGTATTTACCATTATCATTTCATTATTAGTGTTAAGTTCAAATTGAAAAGGAGTTACATTACCAAGACACCACTATTTTTCAAATTAAAGAGAAAACATGACTTTTCCTCACTTCAGTTTATTTTAATGACATTGTTTTATCAAAGGAACTGGCTTTATTATCAGTAGATAGTCTCAATGTCTGTGAAGATGTGATTTTAGTACTTTTATAGTTGTTTATTATTTAAAATTCCCTTCCTGCCATAATAAAAAAATTCATCTTACATGTTTTATACAAATATTGTTTTATCTTTTATATGTGTAGATATAAGGAAATATTTCCTAGCTTTGGACTACTACTTAACAGTTTACTTACCAGAGTTTATAGATGTAGCTCAGTTAAAATTAAAAAGTTTTAAATGTTGTAATTTTTAAACATTAGATTGATCTGACAAAGAAACAGGGATTAATCATAAAATAAATGTTAAATATCATATTATAAAATGTTCTCTTCTATTTTGCTCCCTCTAGTGGATATTTAAGATAAAAATTATTTACCCACCTCTCTTATTTTTTTGGGGTCAAATGTGCTTCTTTTTATTTGCCTCAAAATTTAAGTGTCTAGTAAATTATTGGTACCTTTCATTCTTTTGAAAATCCCTTTATCTTTTTGGCTCCTTAAATAATAAACCAGAGTTTCAAGTTTTTTTCTTTTGCTATCACTCTGGGTTCTTAGAATATCTAAATCCTTTACCAGCCCTGCCTTCTCTCCAGCAAGACCTCAAGACATAGGGCTGATGATCGTAAGATGAGAACTGTCCCAGATTCATGAGATCACAAGATGTGGTTGGCTTCAGAGCAAAAGCGACTTTTTTTTTCAATTATGTATGCAGTTTTTTCTTTAAGTCACACACTACACATTCTTTGAGCATTTAGGAATCCAATAGTAGCTACAGTTTACTTCTACTAACACTGTTCCTGTCTGAAGGCAGTAATTTTTAATGTGATTCGAAATAAGAGTTAAAAATAATTTCTGTCTCTAAAAAGAATTGTATGGGAAATAAAAAGCAAATAAATAGAACAGGAGAGAACTAATGTAATGCTATGGTGTAGGCAAAACAAATCAATCTCAGGACCACCTTTTGGCCTAGAAGTTTTAAGAGCACTTAAGAGAGTCTCCCTCTAGCCCACCTGCAGTTTTTAATCATCACAAAGCTCAGATAAGCACCAAGTAATATTTTAATGGGCTATAAGACTACCAGCGCCCATACTGTACTGCATTTCTAACAAAGAAAAATGGATCAGATTGGCCTATTAAGGAATCTCATCCACCACTAAGAACTTTTTTCCCTTAGGAATCATAGTAACCAATTAGGAACCAAACAGTTCTTTGCTTCCCTCAGAGTGTGGAAGGAAGGTTTATCCACCCCTGGAAACTTTCCCCTTTTTTTCCGTAAAAAATAAAACCAATCTTTTGGTCATTAAAAAATGCTGTGAAAGCACAGTAACATTTCAAAATATAACTAGGAAATAATTAATAGATCCTAGATACTGAATTTAATATTATAAAGATTTCATCCAAGCTTTACATGAATTTTAATTCTTTTTATTTACCTTCTGTTAGTCTGTTGGACATGCAGGTATTGTTCTGTTGCTGGAAAAGTCTTAGTTATAACTTTTAGACACCTTAGTAAAATATCTTTGAATAGTCTTTTAATAGCTCTTATGCACAAACCTTTATAATGGTTTTTTGGTATTGTGCTTTTTTATACTTAACATTTAAATATTCTCTCATGAGTTCTGAGAAAATGCCTTAATATACTGTTGTTTTGCCGTGTCTTTTAAAGTAACACTGTTCCTTCTATTTCTCTAGATATCTATGCATTTATGTAGGACCTATCATCATAGTGCCTAGGCACTATGTTTGATGTCAACCATAAGAGGAAACTTGCCAAGAAATCTTGGTTTAATATCTATCACTTAAGACAACAATTAATCTGTTTTCCACTGTTTGGATTCTTAAATTGTACTCCTTCAGCCAGAGGAGCTTACGCTGCTGCTAATAAAGCTGAGACGGCAGCAAGCCGAACTGAGTAGTATCCGGGAGCATACGTTAGCACAGCTCATGCAGCTAAAGCTCGAGGCCCACAGCCCAAAGGTCAGCTATGCAGAGATTTGTCTGTGTCGTCTGCCATCATTAATCAGTCTGATCAGCGTCATTAGTGTTGAGCATGAGCCCATACCATCATTGCAGCAGCAGCATTAGAATCTCCTATTAACCCTTTGAGAATTCAACTTATTTATGCATTACTGGAAGAAAATACAGGTAGGATGCATTTCTTCTGAGACTTTTATCCGCCCGCTCACCCACCGACTTTTGGTTGTGAGGAAGGAAATGCATAAAGACCTCAATATGGATTGCTATTCACTGAATACTACTGAATACAGACCTCCACATCTGGCAAAACAGATATGGAAAAATTCTATAATTTCTCGTAAAGTAAAAAGTTGAAAATTGATTATGGTTTTAATAATGCTGCTTTTTAAATGTCAGAGATTAACCTTAAGATGTCTTTTATTCTTGACGAAAAGAATGAATACATATAAACATTTCTCAAAGGGTTTATAGCCTATGGTTACATACAGTTGAGAAACAACTTTTTGGAAAAAGTACTGTGTTGCAGAAAAGAATTAACATATAATTCTAGCATTCAGTCTGCTAAAGCCATTTGAAGGATTTTTCTGCTTAATAGGTCAATGTCTATATGCATGTCTACCTAATTTCTTGCAAAACTAAGTATAATTTTATAATAATATGTCATCTGTACCATTTACAGGGGAGCATGTACGTGGAAGTTGTTATGTACTTTAATATATAATAGGTTGTAGTAAACTACCTGTTTTTCTAATTTCAAAATTGACCTTTTCATGAATTCTGCACCTTCTTTCTCTATTTCTTTTTTCTTAATTGGTGCCTACTAGAATGAAATTCTTTCACATCATCTTCAAAGGAACACCATATATTTGGATCATCAGGTGGGATTTGTAGACTTTTCTTACGTTTATTACTTAATAGAACTTCTTAAATTTAGTACAGTTTTTCAGGCTACTCAGATATTTCATTCACTTTGAGTTAATAGCATGACTAACAAGTGACAGAGTAAGAAATCCCTGATCAGGCAAATTAAAGAATGCCGTAATAAACAGGGGGAAAGGACAGTTGTGGAAATAATGGGGGGGTGCAAGCTCTGGGTCACCTGGAATTGAGAGCCTAAATTCTTATCCCATGAAAACACCCACTCATTGAGGCTTATCCCAGCTTGGAGCTGACCTAATTAAAGGAGCAGACTCAGAGCTGTGAATTGTCTTGTTGCACGACCGCGAGGAGGGTAGGTGTAGCGTGCTCTGTATTCCCAAAGCGGAGTCTGAGAATGAGTGACGTGTGTACGGAGATCATTTTTAGTTGTCTGTCCTTCCTCCCTGTTTGCCGTGTCCTTTCAATGTTTAGTCTTTGCCAGGATACGCAGAGCCAATTCGACCTGCATTTCCTAACATTACCTCAGTGGTGGCAGCAAGTGGGGCTGGTTAAAGCGAATGTTCAAAAGTGAAAGTGGCAGTGAACAAGGACCGACTCTCCCATATTTCAGTTCTTGGGAAATGCTCTATTAATATTTAATTTTGATTTGATGGGAATTTTTTTCTGTTACTAAATATTTCTTTTGGTGAATGCATTTTTCATATAAATTAAGTCAAAACTTATTCTAGCTTATTTTAAAATGTCGAGACTTGAAAATTTTATCAAATAAAGAGGTTACCATGGAAAATGTTTTAAGGCGAGTGTTTATGTACTTATACTTGCCTATTTGAAACAAAACAGTAATGTACTGCTTTACATTCGTTATATTTAAAGAGGGGCTTTGCATTAGGGTAACCCTTTAAAAGGTGTTAAATCATTTTTCTTATTTTAATTTTTGTTTAAAGAAATATATTAGTACTTTTGTTAATATAAAATTTATATGTTTTCCACAAAATGTTTTCATCATTATTACCCCTATTGGAATGCTTTAGAAATCAGCATTTTATATATCCAAATTTAGATCTTCAACCCAGAGACCGATGATATTGAAATTTAACCACAAAGTATATAATGCACTTTGAAAGCAGTCTAACAAAGACAAGTTAGCTAATAAACTGGGAAAATACATCTTCCCTCAAAATTCTACCCTGCCAGAAAGCTTTTAAGATGTATGGGAAATAACTTTCTTCGGAACTCCTTTGTATTTAAAGCTAGAGAGAGTTCTGGAAAACGGTGGGATATTACAAAAAATTAGGCTTACAAAACAATAACGTGAATCTGAAGCTATCTGTAATCTCTGAAACTAAACTTGTGATTTACTGTAATTATTACTGACCTCAGTGAATCAAAGCTGGAATTGCAGAGACATAGAACTTTAGCAAATTTTAGACAAGGACAGGTAAATATATCAGACCACCTAAGGTGGTTCTTTCTCCTAAATTCACTTTTCCAGGTCGAGCTGTGTTTTATCCCTTTATCCAAATAATCCATATCCCAGCTGAGGTTCACTTTCCCCTCATTCCTATCTAAGCACGCTTTGCTGAACCTTTCCTCTTGCACCACAATGGTGGTCCTACAGGTATATCATAAAAATCTCAATGTGTTATTGACCTTCTCTAATCTCTCAACACATCAACTAAGGATTTTCCAGTAATATACATTTTCCTTATTATTAGATCCTGAAGTAAAGTTATTATTTAATTTTTAAATTTTGTGATAAGGAGAAGAATTACAGAATTGGATTGTTTGAATGATATTTTGTGTTGAAATAAGACTATTTCTGATAGCAAAAATTGGGCCACTTTTAGCTAATAATTAGTATATAAAAACATGGAAGAAACTTTGCCCAGAAACTCACATATGCCAAAATGTACATAACCTTAAGGTTTCCTAAAGAAAATCTCTCTTTAAATAAGTTAAAAAATACTTATGGTTTAAAATAATTGCATTTAATGTAAAGGAAATTATTTACTTTTGAACTGTCTTGTATTTTATGTCAGTTCTTATGGCTATTAAAATATATAAAAATAGTTCTTGATAATTTTGAATTTTAATGAAATGTTTCATTCAGCCAAACATTTCCAGCTTTTAACTTGTTACTGCCAATAACCTAATTTAATTAATAAGTCTATTGTTTTTGCAGGCATTATTGATTGCCTGGCTTTATAAATTGATTCATCGGTTTTATGTAACCACAAATTAGAAAGTGTATTCTAAAATCTGAAAGTCAGAGGAAGAGGCTTTGGCCATATTTTATACTGTATGTCATACCAAATGAACATGTACTAATCGATTCTCACTTTCAACACTTACTCTACTTGCCCTAATAAATCATCAGAATAACCTAAGGGCAGCAACAGAATGCCATCTTCCTCCTGCCCCTTGTCAGATAGTAGACATCAAAAAGAGAAACTGTGATTGATTTACATGATGTTAGTCCCTATCGCTATTCATGAAAAATGGAACCAAAGAATAGTCTTTGAGTTGCTTCAGGTATAAATTCGTTTCTGATACTAATGGAATGTCCATAACAAAGAGTGAAAATGCCTTTTCTGAAATTCTGAAGATTTATGTATTAAATAATCCAAAAATCTGTGACTTCTGGTTCCTATAGCTTGAGCAGTATAGTTTGGTTTCTCATTATCACCACTAATGAGGACAATTCATGTATTGAAGTGGTTTTAAAATAACAATAGCTATATTAATTATATGGTAGGATTTTCTTCTGTTTTTTGTTTCATCGTGAGGTGTACACTATTATAGTTTGTTTATACATTTATAGCCCAAGTTGGTAGACTGTTCGTGGTCTACAGGACTAGCCCAGGTTTGTTTGTCAATTTTGTGAATTTGAAGATAGTGTAGCCTCAAAGGAGGACATTTAAATTTACAATAATCCTAACTATATACTGTATCCATAAATGAATAAAAACAATACATCAGTAACTCATTTTCTTATTTAGCTTGTCAGTGAATATTAGAGAAACTTTTGGTTACAGTTTAAGTGAAACTTGTTAGCTTCATCCTAAAATATATCTACAGAATTGGTTTAACATTTATTAGCTTTTTCCACGCTTATTCCTCTGCCTAACAGAATGTAGAAGGGATGGGATAAAAAGCCATAGGTAAAAGTTGCCCTGGCTCTGTACTTGCCAGGAAGTGGGAAGTAAATTTCAGATAGCAGTTACAATAGTAACTCCACCCTCCCACCCCGACAAAGAATGAAGTGTCCTATTGCAGTTCTTAGAAAGTGTCATAGTTGCTTGTGTTTATGAGGGAAAAGAGAAAACCTTGAAATATTTTTTTTTTTCTTCTCGAAACATGGCAAATGGAGCATGAGTTTCCCTGCTGAGTAAGCATTTTATGATTAGGAAACCCTAAAGGTGCCATCGAGCTGAATGTAAATCATTTGTTTGAAACTGGGGTAACAGGTTTCCGTAGGAGCTTACTGTAGCCAAACCATCTGATGATACTCCGTTGGAAGATGCAGGAAGAACATACTGGTTCTTTTGGCTCCTATACTCTACTGGTTATTAAGTGTTTTTAATAGCGCCCCTGGTGGTTAGATTCCCAACCCAGGCCATAAAAGGCAGTATTCTTACTCAGTAGCTATCTGAAGACCAGACTGACAGTATCATATATACCCTAGCCACATTGAGGAAACCATCTCTCTCAAAAAATGTGTTCAGCGTGCCAATCCAGATCTTAGGAACATGTGTATCTTCTCTAGCAGGTCTGACATTGGGAATAGGGACTCAATGTTTCTAAGTCTTGTTACTTACTAGGATTCCCCCCAGTTTCTACTTCTTGGGTTCCTATAGCCTGGACCAAGACTGGCTGGGTTAGGCAAAAAAATGAAATTGGGGTTCTAGACAAGGAGCTGAAGAGAAGAAGTAGGCAAGGACTCTCCGTACATGAAGAATTAGCACTTTTTTGAACAGTCATGAAGGGAATATTAATAGGAATGAGGAAATTAGAACATGTTTCCAGGGCCAGGCACAGTGGCTCACACCGGTAATCCTAGCACTTTGGAAGGCCAAGGCAAGAGGAGCATTTGAGCCCAGTTCAAGACCAGCCTGGGCAACATAGTGAGACCCTGTCTCTACAAAAAAAATTAAAAATTACCCAGGAATGGTGGTGGGCTCCTGTAGTCCCAGCTACTCAGGCAGCTGAGGCAGAAAGATCACTTGAGCCCGGGAGTGTAAGATTACAGTGAGCTGTGATCACACCACTGCACTCCAGCCCGGGTGACAGAGCAAGACCATGTCTCTGAAAAAAAAGAAAAGAAAAATAAGCTCAGGCATAACGTGTATGTTCCTTGTTGCATGAAAATGTTTAAGGTTTGCCAGAGTCAAAAGCTAAATCCTTCTGTTATTTTGTATCAGTATATATTTTTTTGAGGATAGAAAACATCTGATATTTATTTAGAGATCCAGTAGACTGGGGATAGATTGTAAACAGTCAACACCTACGTATGTGCCCTTTTATGAAACAGGGTCTCACTTTGTTGCCCCGGCTAGAGCTCAGTAGTGTGGTCATAGCTCAGTGAAACCTCTAACTCCTGATACACACATAATGAGTGTGATGCACGCCATCTGGGGGATGGACACGCTTGAATCTCTGACTGGGGGGAGGGGGAGGAAGGGCAACATAACCTAAACATTTGTACCCCCATAATATGCAAAAATAAAAAACAAATAAAAAAAAACCTCTAACTCCTGGACTCAAGCAATCCCTACCCAACCCCAGCTCCCTGAGTAGCTGAGACTACAGATCTGGCTTTTTTTTTTTTGTAAAGGCAGTGTCTCGCTTGGTTGCACTGGCTGGTCTCAAACTCCTGGCCTCAAGCGAGCCTCCCACCTTGGCCTCCCAAAATGTTGGGAATATAGGCATGAGCCACCACGCCACACCTACAAGTACATTTTTTTAAAAAGAATTATCAGTTGCTTATTGGGGATAAGAAAATCGTCTTTGTTTAATACTAATTTCTCAAACATCTTGAAGAGTGAACCAAACTTTCTTATTTGCAGATATAACATTTATAGTAGCATTTAGATTTGATGATATAATTCTTTTTTATAAACAGCAATATTTTATCAACTTTATACTGAAAGTACTGGTGACTTTTGGATGAAATCTGCTGTTCTGTTATGGGTTACTGTGAACTTTCCTCATCAGTATGTTTTCTATACCCTTTAAAGAAAGAACAATGAAAAAAAAATCTATGCAGACAGGAACTCTGGCCAATTTTAAACGTATTTATACCAAGGGAGATGCAGAAAGGAACTATTAACTGGTTCTGAAACCATTCAAGGTAAAAGTCCAAGAGTACTTTTGTGTGTTTTGTTCATTGTGTTCATGAAAGACAACTTCTCTATAAAGGAAGAAATGCTAACAATGATTGAAAAGATTCTTGTTGGCATTCATTGTTTGCATCAATTCAGCAAACTTCATTCTGTTGAACTAGCAAGATCCCATTTTCTCTAATATTCCAAGGGGTCCTGGGGCTTCTATTTTTAGGGATGATTGAGAGTTATACAAAGTATTGTTTCTGGGGAATATAGAATAGGCATTTGGAAAAGGAAACTGGAAAATTGAAAGTATATTATCTAGTATTTACTATCCCAAACTAGTTACATGGTGCAGAATATCTATTTTTTTTTAATCCCTTTCTGTTAAGAATGATCTTCCACCCTGGGTAACTCAGTGAGACCCTGTCTCCACCAAAAAAACAAAAAAAATTTTTTTCTTTTTAATTAACCGGGCATGGTGGCACACCCATAGTCCCAGCTACTCGGGAGGCTGAGGTGGGAGGATTGCATGAGCCCAGGAGTTGGCACCACTACATCAGCCTGACCCTGTCTCTAAAAAAAAACATTTATCTTGTATCTCTTTCCCTCACACCCAACTCCTCCTTTTTCTTTTTCTCTCTCTCCCTTTCTCTGCGTATTTGAGCATAGAAGGAGTTTGGGGGAGACAGAGATGAAACCCAGAAAATTCTTGAGCAAGATATGAAATAATAACAGCAGAACTCTTAAAAAGACTAAATGCACAACAGATAAATAGATCAGAATTCAGCCAAGCATAGTGGCTCATACCTGTAATCCCAGCACTTTAGGAGGTTGAGGCAGGAGGATCACTTGAGGCCAGGATTTTGAGACCAGCCTAAGCAACATAGTGAGACCTTGTCTCTACAAAACATAAAATAAAAATTAGCCTGTGAGGTGGCACTTGACTGTAGTTCCAGCTACTCTGGAGGCTGAGGCAGGAGGATTGCTTGAGCCCAGGAGTTCGAGGCTACAGTGAGCTATGTTCATGCCACTACAGCAGCCTGAGCAAGAGCAAGACCCTGTCTCTTAAAAAAAGAAAGAAAGAATTTAAAATATTTAAAATGTGGAAAGACTTAACATGTATACGTCAGTACTGTGATTTCTTAAATTGGCATAGCTAATACTTACATTATTATCATGATTCTCCTATTTCTCACCAGTAATTAATCTGTCCCTTCTTGCTAATTGTTTTTACCCATTTCAACCCTAACTGGGGAAGTTCCCTATTTCTTGGTGTTCTCTCAACTCTTCGTCTATTCATTGTTTTACTGGTTGTCACTGTGTTTCTCCTCATATCTAAGCCCTCTGAGTTTCTCCCAAAAAGCAGAGTCTGTGTGGGCTTTCTTTTTTTTTTTTTTTTTTTTTTTGAGAAAGAGTCTCACTCTCTTGCCTGGAGCGAGTGCCGTGGCGTCAGCCTAGCTCACAGCAATCACAAACTACTGGACTCAAGCAATCCTACTGTCTCAGCCTCCCAAGTAGCTGGGACTACAGGCATGTGCCACCATGCCCGGCTAATTTTTTCTATATATATTTTTAGCTGTCCAATTAATTTCTTTCTGGTAGAGATGGGGTCTCGCTCTTGCTCAGGCTGGTCTCGAACTCCTGAGCTCAGAACGATCCGTCCACCTCGGCCTCCCAGAGTGCTAAGATTACAGACGTGAGCCACCGCGCCCGGCCTTGAAATTAGTATTTAAATGGGTAGACTTTGCATAAAGCAGATTGGAGAGCGTTATGTGCCAGTTCAAGGCCTGAATAGAACACAAGACTGACTTCCCCCAAGCAAGAGGGAATTCTGCCAACAGACAGCCTATGAACTTGACCCGCAACCTTGATTCTTCCCTGGTCTCTAGCCTGCCAACCCATACTGCAGATTTTGGACTTGTGAGGCTCCAAAATCATGTGAGCCCATTCCTTATACACACACACACACACACACACACACACACACACACACACCCTATTGTTTCTGTTTCTCCGGAGAACTCTTCCACACTCAGGATGTGTAAGAGTTAATACACTCAGGGGCCGGGCGCGGTGGCTCACGCCTGTAATCCTAGCTCTCTGGGAGGCCGAGGCGGGCGGATTGTTTGAGCTCAGGAGTTCGAGACCAGTCTGAGCAAGAGTGAGACCACGTCTCTACCAAAAATAGAAAGAAATTAATTGGACAGCTAAAAATATATAGAAAAAATTAGCCGGGCATGGTGGCGCATGCCTGTAGTCCCAGCTATTCAGGAGGCTGAGGCAGTAGGATCGCTTGAGCCCAGGAGTCTGAGGTTGTTGTGAGC